>OU343065.1:1996924-2116924 GCA_910593695.2 Ocypus olens
GATTCCCAATACGATGTCGTCGGGCTTTGCTCCCGGCGAAGAATCGAACGAGGTTATACACTTTTGGCGGAGCGATTTTAAAACACGTCCGTCGCACGTGCTTGCTTAAATTTTTTTTAAGAGAGTTAGTTACTCAAGCCGTTTACCCGCGCTTGCTTAAATTTTTTCACGTTGACATTCAGAGCACTGGGCAGAAATCACATTTCGTCAACACCCGCATGGGCCACCGCAATGCTTTGTTTTAATTAGACAGTCGGATTCCCCAAGTCCGTGCCAGTTCTGAGCTGACCGTTGAATGGCGGCCGAAGAGGACACCGGCCCACGCACGCGGAAGGACGAGCCAACCGATGCGCGAACACGGGCCTCGCAGCAAGGAAGTTCCGCGGGCGGCCAAGGCACGGGACCGAGCTCGGATCGGCGCACGCGAATGCGCGCGTCCCCTCGCCCAGGCCCGGCACGTCAGCCAGGACCCGCTTCCCGACCAAGCCCGACACGCCCCGGTCCTCAGAGCCAATCCTTATCCCGAAGTTAAGGATCCAATTTGACGACTTACCTTACCTACATTATTCTATCGACTGGAGGCTGTTCACCTTGGAGACCTGCTGCGGATATGGGTACGGACCGGCGGGATACTCGACGTGGCCCCTTCCTGGATTTTCAAGGTCCGAGGGGAAGAAGCTTTCTGACCGCAGCAACTTTAGTATACGCTTTTGGAGCTGGAATTACCGCGGCTGCTGGCACCAGACAGGCTCTCCAATTGATCCTCGTTAAAAGGTTTAGCGTGTTTTCATTTCGATTACGGGGCCTCGGATGAGTTCCGTATCGTTATTTTTTGTCACTACCTCCCCGTGCCGGAAGTGGGTAATTTACGCGCCTGCTGTGTTCCCTGGATGTGGTAGCCGTTTCTCAGGCTCCCTCTCTGGAATCGAACCCTGATTCCCCGTTACCCGTTACAAACATGGTAGACGCAGAACCTACCATCGACAGTTGATAAGGCATGCATTTGAAAGATGCGTCGCCGATGCAAGTCCGTGCAAGTGTAAGTTATTCAGATTTACCAAGTTGTACGATGACGAACTTTCACCCGACACCGATTGATTGGTTTTGATCAAATAAAAGCGTTCCTTCCGTCTCTGGTAGGAACTCTGTTTACATGTATTAGCTCTAGAATTACCACAGTTATCCAAGGATAAGTGGTACGATCTAAGGAACCATAACCGATTGAATGAGCCTTTCGCGGTTTCACCTTAATTTGGCTTGTACTGAGACATGCATGGCTTAATCTTTGAGACAAGCATATGACTACGGGCATGATCAATCAGAGAGCTGTGTTTTTGTGTCCGCTGCTGCTGAAGCAGCATTACCAAAGCTAAAACAAACTTGTTCTTTTATTAAGAAGTGGATTAAAAATTCTGATATGCGGTGCGCACATATTTTTGCAGACCCACGACTCCAGACATAAGAAAATAAGAAAATATACTGTTTATAACTACTTTTATATTCGTTGTAGGTAGAAACCAAAAAGTATTTCTTTGTAAGTCCCGGCGAAAGTACGACACGCAGTCCACGCAGCATGCAAATTTTATTGAGCGTGTGCGAGTACATGTGTTGAGAACTCGTAAATCACGGACCATATTTTGGTTTCATCAATATATTTTTCTTAATTTTATTTTGAGACATACAGGGTGTTTCAAAATTCATGCACCAAAAGTTTTCTGCGTTCTCCTCGTAGATAAAAAGAAAAAAAACCCTTATGACAAATCTTGATTTTCCACAAAACGACATGGATTAAACCCCTTCGCAGAAATATTAAAGAGACGCCACAGCTCCCTATCAATGAATACTACGTTCGCGTGTAGAAACAGGCGAGAACACCACGTACATGTTCGCGCTCGCCTGGTCTAGGGTCTCTCGAGCTTGTATAAGATAAACAAACGGTGTCGATTACATTGACGCAGCACACAAATTAGGTCAATGTACCGCGATCACCCCGTCTCCTCCAAAATTTTCGGGTATTTATCTCCTTCTCAAGATTTGCGAGGGTAAGGGGAAGAAACAGACCGCATTTGGCGGCTCAAGGGTCGAACACTAGTTTTGTGGTAAACAGTAATTAATCTTTCTGCCGGGCGTTCCGCTCGTGGAGATACATCTGGTCCCTTGGGTAAACACATTTGAAAAGCCCCAGTTTTTTCACTCTTATTGCCTGAATATTTTATACAATGTGTACCATACATTTATATTCACGTAACAGTAACAAATTTAATCGTAATAAAGGATTATGAGAGGTGAAGTCTTAAATATAAAGCTAAAAACGGAAAAGACGGTTATAATCTTTTGCGCATACAATTAAATAATTTTAACATTTCAATTCTTTCATGATCGTTTATTATGACTAAATATTAGCAATATTAAGTTATGATAATACAACTCATTCGGAGACATACACAACTACCTGCAATAATTAGGTAACTCATAATATGAAACTAGAAATGGATTCAGTTAAAATTCACTTAAAAGGAAATTTGATTACATCAAAAGGAATCCAAAAATTTTTTTTTTTCCAGATTACGGCTTTATTCACCAAGTTTTATTTCGTAGATAATTTGCGACGACCCTCTTCACAAAAGTTGTATTCTTAATTTTTGATCGGCACGCTTCGAGTATTTGTGTTTCCTAAACGCGCTCGCGTTTAGGCACAGGTTGTTTCAACCGAGACTAATGCCCGGTTGCATCAATATCTCAAGTTAAATTAATTAACACAAGTTAGATAACTCACCTTAAAATTTTAATCTGAATTAAATTAATTCCAGTTGCACCAACGTATTTTTAATGTGTGTTAGCTAACTTGTGATTAGACTTGACAACATCGCATTTTTACTCGCTGTCCGCTTCAGGTTGGTTCACCGGCGAGTTTGAAATCGACGGGTATATTCATCTATTCAGTAAACTGTCGTGTCGTTACGTGTTCAGTAAATTTACAGGTCACCTGTAAGGCATTTGGGTATATTCATCCGAATTTATGTATCACTACGGGACACTTACGACGTGTTAATTCGAATTAAATATGGTACTGTCATGTATTTACGGAACCATGCCATCTAGCAACTATGTCTATAATTTTCAAATAAGCATCCCATTTTGCCTGTGTATTTATTGAAAATCATCCTTTCCTATTACGGTATAGTTCGGCAAATTCACCACCAAGAGATAAAATTTAATTCGACTTTAATTCAATGCATGAAGAAATATAAATACGTACCTGGACTTTGTAATACTATTCATAATAAACGTAATTCATGTAATTTATTCACTAACAATCGTATATTTTTAATATAAGCGTCGGACCTTAACCTACAATTAAATTTTAACTAGCGGGATTTCGGTAGTTAGATAATTCAAGTTTGCTAACTCGAATTAAGGCTAATATAGGTTGGTGCAACTGAAAACGCGCTAACTACAGAATATTTAATATGAGTTACCTAACTCGTCACTAACAAAGGTCGGTGCAACCGGGCATTAAAGTTGTAACTCTCTTAATATTTACAATATAAAAAATAAATATTGTCGCAATTTTTTTCAGAATTTGTATTTCGGCAATAGTTAATACACTTGTACTACTGTTGATAATTAAGTATATAAACTGTACTTATGAATTTACCCAAAGTGTAATGACTGTCATAATTTTTTAATAAGTTAAATATGCAAAAATATTACATTAGTTAATAGTTATTTATGCAACAAGTGTGTAAAGAAATACTTTTTTACACAAGTAGAGAAGTTTGACTGTAGGAGCCAAAGGCGAATGTGGTAATTCCTACCAGTGTAAACAAATGATTTACACACAATCACAATATCCGGTTGAAATTCGTCAATTAGTGATTTTACGATAAAATTTTAAAGAATTTTAAAGAATACAGAATGTGTCAATAGGCTTAGATTTTCTACGGGTGCTTCAAATAATTAGTTACTTTAAAACAGTGCCAATTTTATGAGTACAATTGTAATGGTTTCTATGACTAAATCAAAGAAGTAAAGGAACAAAGAATATTATGTGCCTTTCATTTAAATTGAAACTCTAAAAAGGAAGCTGGTGTTGTTTCAAGCAAAATCCTTAAGAAAATTGTTAATTTAAATAGCTATAATAAAAATCTATTTTGAAATACGGAGCCATGCCTTCGAAGATTTATGTTATGCAGATGTTCGCATGATTCACCCCAAGTTTTCTACCAGTTTTCGACCGTCCCTTTAAATTGTAAAAGGAATTCGTTCGAATGACTGCAACATCTCAATATGCGCTCCAAAGTAACATTCATGAAATAAACCTAATTCATATTTATTTCATATTACGCGTATTTTCAAGTTTTAAATGGCCATTAACAATATTATAATTAATAAATTGGAAACAACCTTACTTGTTGCAGAAAGCATTAAATAGATTCAATAAAACGAAACGAAAAATAGCCTGAATATATGAATATTCAACCTGTTTGTAACACTGCAAACAAAATTAAGTCTTACTAAGACTATAAACAAATAACTTATTGAAACAACTACTTCCCTGGCTAGTGCCACGCCGGATATTGAATGATACAAAAGACATTTGCATGTTATTACTAGTACTACTAGATAAATAACATTGGTTTAAGATCGTTTATTTCTACCCACAGGACTAACTTGAAAATTAAACTAAATTGAATATGAAAACTTTAAACTATAAAACTGAACCCTAAAATTTTTAAAAATTATTAATTAAGTAAATAGCCATCTGCAGACGCGTTTCGAGATGTATCTCTCATCAGTGCAGCTTCGCATTTAAATTGAACGTTAAAGAATAAAATACACTTACGTGAAGGGGATCGTGAACGTGAAGAAGTCGTAAACGACTGAGGAGATTATGGAAGGTTTGAACGAGTTTTATACCTGATTTGGGGGTGATTAGTAAAAGTACATCTGTACATCTGTACAGATTGTACATCATTTTCCATAAAAAAACAACAATAGCAATCATTACATATAAAATTATTTATAAATGGAATTAAACGGAATGTGGACGGCATATTTTAATTTTCAACCTGTTCTTGAATCTCAGTAGATGATATTAGCCGCTACGGGGCCAGGAAGTATTCCCGGAAGTCTTCCCGGAAGTCAAAATGGCGGCGCGCGGGAAATTTAAAATACAAGTGGCGGGAAATTCAAATCTGAGCTTGGAAGTTCTACAGTGTTGCCAAAAGGGCATCCAACGTCCAGGAAACACATAAGGCTTTACCTCAAAACGGCAACGCTGTGGCGCTTTAAGTTCGAGATGTAGGCGGGAAATTCAAATCTGAGCTTGGAAGTTCTACAGTGTTGCCGAAAGGGCATCCAACGTCCAGGAATTACATCAGGTTTACCTCAAACCGACAACACTGCAAGTTCAATAGGCGGGAAATTCAAAATCCGAGCTTGCAAGTTCTACAGTGTTGCCGAAAATGCCCTCAATTTCCGGGAATTCCATCCGGCTTCACCCCAGAACGGCAACACCGCAGTGCTTTAAGTTCAAGTTAGTGGCGGGAAATTCAAAAATTTTAAGGTGGGGTTAAAGTTTTACAGGAGTGCCAACTGTCCGCTAAAGTTCAGTACCAACACAATCCTTATCATTTTCGATTAATATACAGGATGTGTAAATAAATAAAATGGTGCTAAATTTAAAATCGATATACAGGGTGCGCCTTAGAAAAATATCCAAAATCCTCAAAATCAACAAAATTAGTATTAACAAAATCAAAATCAACCAAATCAAAATCAAAAATCTCAAAATTGAAAAATGTTTCAAAAATATCAAATCCAAAGTAACAAAAGGAGAACAAACAATGAAAAACTAATAACATAATGGTATTACATTAAGAAAAGTGAAAAGAATTAAAAATGTGAATAACTTCGTAACGACTCATCTGATATCGGATTGCTACATTGCAAATGAAAGAGCTCATCAAGTTTATTCAGAAAATGGCCACTTCCGGTCGACTGACATTTCATTTCCGGTGCTCGAAAATGGTCCTTGTTTGGTATCAAATGAACGGGCGTGAAGCGTAGATGTTGAATATCGCATTCTTATCTCGAAAATCTTAAGTTTCATTTCCGGTGCTCCAAAATGGCTCGTGTTTGGTATCAAATGAACGGGCGTGAAGCGTAGATGCCGAATAATGTATTGTGCGTGACGTCAGAAATCTGATTCTGCGATTTGAAACATTGACAATTTAAGTGAATAATTTAATTTATTCGTGTGTGCTAACTTGTGCAAAAAGTGCTCAAGGTTGCAATCGAAATCGGTAACTTGCGATAACACACCGGATGTCATGAGTGCTAACGGATGCGGGTTTTATAAAATTCTGATGCAATTTCAACCGCTCACAAATCGAATATTCTAGAACATTTCAACGGATGTTCTGATAAGTAAGATAAGTTCAGTTCTACAATAAAATGATTCAGTTTAATTTAGCGAGCAGTAGCAGCAACATGTTTTTGTGCGAGCTGTGTGGTTCCCAGTTCACTAAGAACTTCAATAAAACTAAACATGTCAAGAAATATCACCCCCAAGCGGCGCTACCTCAACCGATAGCAGGACCCTCTAGAGCCGCTGACCCACCAAAGTGCCCAGCCAACGCTCCCCTAGCGAAGAAGAAGAAGGCGGCCCCATCCTCCTCTTCCACGAAGTGTGCCGGCTGCGATGAGGAATTTTCAACGCCTCAACTTCTGGTGGGACATCTGAGATCGCAGCGGCACCTGCGGACCATCGCTGCAGACGAGGAGGAAGGAATTAAGAGGGTCGCCTCGGCCTTCAAGAGCCGTTTAGCCATATACCAAATTACACCGCCGGAGGACCAAACGGACATCCACACGTTCCTCGAGCAGACCAAGGAGAAGTTTGTCCGTTTGGTGGAGCACCAGGGGCACACCACCTCGAAGGTGAATATCGAACTCTTCGGGCTGTACACCAAGCCCGGAGATGAGGACGTACCGCCAGAGTTAAAGTCCTTTAACACCCGCTTCGAGGTGGTGACCCCAGCTAGTGACTTGGGGGTGATATATGAACAATTGTGTGATGTGGTGAAAACCAAAAGTGAAGAGTTTCAGGTAAGTCGTAATTTTTTTTAGCAAAATCGAAAATTAAGTGCTACTCTTGTAGGAGCGGGACAGCGGATGGGCCCTGTTGAAGGTGTCTCACCTACAGGTGAACGTAAACAGGTACACCCCCATCCGCGGCTCCTCTTACGTCGAGCTGCCCCTGGAGGTTAGGAAGAAGCAGGCCTGCATCAACGTGCAGAATAAGGATGAGGCCTGCTTCGCCTGGGCGGTCACCTCGGCCCTCCACCCTGCGAACCACGGCGACCACCCCGACCGCATCACGTCATACCCCCATTATAGCGAGGTGTTGAACTTGACAGGTATGGAGTTTCCATTTAAAATTAATAATACCCCCAAATTTGAATTATTGAATAACATATCGATAAATCTTTATGGGTTAGAGTTTAACACCGCGCATAATCGTTATGATGTGGTAGGACCGATTTATTTTTCCAAATTTAAGCGCGATACACACATTAATCTTCTGTACATCGAGGATGGGGAAAAAGGTCACTATGTCTGGATAAAACACTTATCCAGACTAGTTGCAGCACAAGTATCATCGCATCAACATAAAATGCATTTATGTGATGGTTGCTTGACCTTCTTCCCCAGCGAGGTGGCACTCTTAGCCCACAGTGAGCATGACTGTAATAAAATTTGTACAGTCATGCCCACTACCAATTTAATCAAAAACAAAAACGGTGACATGCTACCTGGCAATTTGTTACAATTTACCAATTTTAATTCGAAAATGCGGGTACCATTCACCGTTTATGCCGATTTCGAGTCATTATTAACACCGATTGAGACATGTGAGCCGAATCCAAATTTGTCGTACACGAATGCAACACATGTTCACACCCCTTACAGTTTCGCGTATTATATAAAATGCTCGTTTGATCTAAATTTAGACAAGTTTGTCACGTACACGGGTTTGGACTGCCCTAAAATTTTTATGGAAAAATTAACCGCGGATGCGAAATCTATTTATGAAAATTATTTAAAGCCAATTATTCCAATGTCAAAATTAAGTCCAGGTGAGCAATATTTATTTGATTCCGCGGTTGAGTGTCACATTTGTGAAAAACCTTTAGATCCGGTAGACAAAGTAGCTGACCATTGTCATTAGTAGGGGATATTAGCCGGTCCTGCGCCAGGAAATTCCCTCCCATGTAAATTTCTCCATAAGACGTCATAAAACACCCCCCACCAAAATGGCGGGCGCGCGGCAAATTCAAAATCTAAGCGTTCGATGTGTCGAAATCTCAATCGGTATAATATACAGAGTGTGCAAATAAATAAAAATTGCGCTAAATTTAAAATCGATATACAGGGTGTGCCTGATATAATATTCAAAATCATCAAAATTAAACTCAAAATGATCAAAATCAAAATCATCACACTGAAAATGATCAAAATCAAAATCAAAATCTCAAAATTTAAAAAATGTTTTCAAAATATCAAATCCAAATTAACAAAACGAGAACAATTAATGAAAAACTAATAACATTATGGTATCACATTAGGAAAAGTGAAAAGAATTAAAAAATGCGAATAACTTCGTAACGACTCGTCGGATATCGGATTGCTACATTGCAAATGAAAGAGCTCATCGTGTAGATTCAGAAAAAGGCCACTTCCGGTCGACTGACATTTCATTTCCGGTGCTCCACAATGGCCCGTGTTTGGTATCAAATGAACGGGCTCGAAGCGAAGATGTCGAATATCACATTCTTATCTCGAAAATCTGAAGTTTCATTTCCGGTGCTCCACAATGGCCCGTCTTTGGTATCAAATGAACGGGCATGAAGCGTAGATGCCGAATAATGTATTGTGCGTGACGTCAGAAATCTGATTCTGTAATCTGATTGGTTGAATGAACTAGTTATTTCATCATCATCGAATATAACGAGTAGTTATTATAAATTCATCTTTATTGATGTAATCAACTTGTAACGCGATGCATGATCTTAGAAGTGTGATTAATAATCGCAAGTTTTTACGTAAAAGTAAAAGTATTGTTTCGGTGAAAATTCTCAAATTAGAAAAGACAATCGAAAAACTGCGGAGAGACCTTGAATTGCGAAAAATTATAAACAACGAGTTGGTGAGGCGATTTGAAACATTGACAATTTAAGTGAATAATATGTTTTCCTGTGTGCTAACTTGTGCAAAAAGTACTCAAGGTTACAATCGAAATCGGTAACTTGCGATAACACACCGGAAGTCATGAGGAAAAAACCGTTAGCTGCTAACGGATGCGGGTTTAATAAGACTGATAAACTGAAACATGTCTCAACCTGAGATCGGCAATAGAAAATTGAAGTAATTAGTGTAGTTGAAGCGAGTGTTCAGTGAGCATCATGACGTCTAGTTCGGTGGTGATTGCGGAGTTTCTAACAAGAAAAGAGTCAAATTTGGCTGAAGATGAAGGTAAGAAAATTGTAATGGATTGTTATTAAATTATTACCTTCAATTACGTTTCCAGAATATGAAGAAGGCTGCGATGGTGGTCGATGTCCAGTTTGTCTCACAAACGTTGTAAAGTATGTAATTAATTGCGGACATATGTTTTGTTCAGTATGTGCAACAAAATTAACTGATTGTGCTGTGTGTCGAATGAAGAAATATTTTCTACAACGAGTGTTTTTACCTACATATAAAAGACAAGAGGAGTTTAATTCATCGAAAAAAAGAAAATTAAATGAGGAAACAAAAGTTTTCACAACACTAACCCCTGTTAGGTATCTACCCAGACAACTATTCACAACAGAAGAAGAAGAAGAAGATTCATGGGATAGCTCATATTCACCACCACCTGCTATAACACCTCTGCGAAGTCCTACACCTGAGCCTCCAATTCTAAACAGTGATTCAGGATTTATTGATGAAGATTCAGTGGAGGCGATTTTTTCCACACAGGATATTATAGACAGGATGTACAATTAAAATGTGATGGTATGTTTTTACTTATAATGCGCAGAATCTAATCAAAACCAAGGATATAGTCAAGATTACTCTGAGAGAGTAATCATTCGAGTTGAAACTATCAACTAATCAAGATGTCTTTCCCTGCAGTTGAAAGTGCTACAATGGTCGATCAGCTAGAAAATGAAATCTACGCATTTGATAACAGCGTTAAGAAGGAGTCGACACTTTTGGGTCAATCAACTTATCCTCTCAATAAGTCGGGGTCAAAGAGCGTCTCCATCGGTATCAGCCCCGCGGTAGGATTCACACCAATCGTGAAAATCTGGGGAGCCCACTCCTGCATCTTCTTCAGCGAGGAGGAATGGAACCAGTTTTCTGGAATCAACATCTCAGAGATGCAGCCGCCCATCACCATCGGCGATCACAAGATCACCAAGAAGGAGTATCGCGACATAATGGCCGTATGGATTGAACAACGCGGCTTAAGTGTTGTAGTGTCGGAAGAAACACTTGGAAATTTATTCTATTTGAGAAAAGTTATTAATTACAAGTTGAATGTATTAAAAGCGTTGGAATTTAATATGTATTACAATATGATATTATCCTCTTGTTTAAAATTGGACGGTGATTTATATAACAATGTATCAACTTTAATTTCACCACATGTAAATTCGCAAAATGCTTATTTAATGTTGGAATGTATTCATATTCATTATAATAAAATGTGTCTCGATTTTGAAATTAAAAAAATATTTCAATAAAAAATATATTTTTAAATCTTATCTAATGTGTTTAATTACCCATCACACATCTTACTATTAAGTTCAGTGAAATTATAAGTATTTATCAGTAGTAATCACACCTTGACAGAGTTAGAATGGAAAACAAAGTAGATGAGGCTATTGAAGCTTTTTATGAAAAACGTTTAACAGAAAATCAAGTAAAATATCTTCCGATTAATTATCTAAATCAAGTCGAGGGGATTCAACTTGTAAGAATTTGGGAAGCACTGCCGGCTGAATACAAACAGCGAGCAGAAGAGAGACTCCTCTGCTACGAACACCACAACACTGGTACAGATCAGGTAGATGGTCCACCACCACCAAGGAGGCGATGTCTGATGTGTATATATAAGAAAAATCTAACACCTTATAACCAGTCAAAATGAAGCCTCCAATACATCGCCATTTAGAGGATGGTATGAATTTTACTCATCCAATGATGTTGGATGATTTCGAGCAAATTTCTCTCAGCATGTGGATATCATTTTGCGCAATAGCAGCAGTCATATTATTTATTATGATAAGTGCAATATGCTTTCTATGTAGAGGTTATAAAAAATAAAAAACAATGTAATACAATACTAGTATTTATTTAAATGTTATACAATATTAGATTTATTTATCCAGCTATTATGTGACTTGTCCAATCCTAACCACTTAACGTAGACCTTGCCACCTTTCCTCCGCAAAACTTTTTCCACCAAATACACGTCTGAATGTTTAGCCTTTTGAAGTTCTTCTCCGTAAAATGCTCCAGTAATTGGTGCATTTTGCATATCTTGAAGTAGGTAAGTTGTGGGATTCGATATTTTAACTTTCATAATTTTAAACAATTCCGTAGACCAGTTTGGCGTATATCGAAAAGCGCTTTTTGTTTACTTATCCTAACCACGTCACCCACGCGAAATTTTACAAGTCCAGCGATTTTAATATGTGAATAAACCGAATTTAATAACTGTTTCTCCTTATCTTTTGTGACGTCAGAGGGACGCATTCCTGTCGTACTATGTTTACTATTGTTGTAATCATCCGTGATCTGATCCAGAATACTTAGCCAGCGGTATTTTCCATTCAGACTAAAGGCGCGATAAAGTTTTTCTTTAATAGTTCGAATTACGCGTTCAGCCATTGAGGCTTTCATAATCGTATAAGTAGAATAATGATTAATTTCATGTTTGTTCATTAAAGTCTGGAACTGACCATTGTAAAATTCTTTTCCTTGATCAGTTTGCAAATTCTTAGGAGTTCGGTCATCCTTCATAAGTATACTCTTAAATGCTGATGTAACATTTGCCCCAGATTTATCTTTTAACGGCACAGTCCACAGATACTTTGAGAAACAATCAATCACCACGAGAATAAATTTATGACCTTTATTTTCTCTTGCATAAAGTCCAAACTCGGCCAAATCAGCTTGCCACAAATCATCCAATCCTTTAATAATTGTTCGACGGCGAGGAAATTTTACACGAGCCGGCTTGTGCAGTTCTTTAACTATATCAGCCTTAATTTTACTCATTGAGAACCTCCTCTAGGTTTCGAAACGTTTTTAGCAATGATGTTCAAGTTCAGAACAACATCTTTTAATGTCTTTTCATAAATTTGTAATCGGTCCAAAATTTCCTTATGAGCCACATAATTTTGATTTCTAATTTCTTCAGCCTGCTTTAAAACGTAAGCAATGTTTATTGCAATCAGTTCCTCGAGATGAGTTGCAGCGGTATTAATTTTTTTCTCATGCTCCTCGCTCACTTGTTTCACCTCATCTTGATTTTTGTATACAGAACCCTGTAAATCTTTTATGTCATTGGAGGTTTTAAGTAATAATTCTTGCAAAGGATTCGTTTTCGTGTTTATGACTGTTTCTAATGAATCTTTTACGGTTAAAATTTTCTTATCAACATCAGTAAAAACTTTTTTAAATAGGGCAGCATTTTGTTTCAATATATTTTCAATTACTCCATAATTTTTGTCAACATATTGCTTTGTAGCAACATCCCCAGGTTCTTCAGGCGTTAACGCACGTTTTAAACGTTTTCTTGCCAGATCAAAATGCCCGTCGGGTGTAAATGCAAACCCCGGGCCAGGGGGACCGCGAGCACCAGCTAAAGATTTGCTAGAATGACGTCCGAACTTGTCAACACTCATTGTAAAAATAATATGAGGTTCTGCTGCGGGGGTAATATCTCTGAGTGATGAAGACTCATTTGGATCTCGCTCAAAAACTTCTTCATCTCCTAAAAATTCCAACCGCCTCGGAATTTGTGCCTCCCTAAAATTCCCGGTAGCGGGCGATGTATTAGGTGTAGAGGATTCTAACCGTCTCAGAATTTGTGCCTCCCTAAAATTCTCCCTAGCGGGTGACGTATTAGGCGTAGAGGCGGGTATTAATTCTGGCTTTATCAATGATAAATTCACCTCTCCTTGAGTTTTTATGATTGATTTTAAAGGCTCCGTGATTGGTTTGTACAATTTTTCTAACCGCTCATCATTTTCATTACGATTTAATTTCAGAGCTAATGCCTTATTCCTAATAGCCTTTTGAACTGCTATTATTTTTCTTTTGACATCAGTTATTTCACAGAAACAGGTAGCTGTTATTCAAAAACAGGTAGCTGTTATATCAAATCAGGTAGCTGTAATTCAGAAACAAGTAGCTGTTATTTAGAATCAGGTATCTGTTCTTCAGAAAACAGGTAGCTGTTATTCAGAAACACGTAGCTGTTATTCAGAAAACAGGTAGCTGAAGAGAGAGATAGTTGCAATAGGTGTTTAGCTTCGTGCAGCTCTTTTAAGACTGTATCAAAACTATGATTACTTCAGTATTATATACTGATCAAGACCTTTCCGATATCTGCCTTCGTCCGAGTCTTTATCGATAGTAATGAAACCAAATTTTTCTTTCCAGCACTCTACACATAAAGACTTAAATTTCTCAAATGTCATATCACTGCTCACATGATCAGTGTACACATGTTTCAAGTTGAGGTCGTCTTGTTTGAATAATATAATAAAATTAGCATTATCACGTATTAAATGTTTAGGAATTCTAGTATAAGTCTGACAAAGGTAAAATGAATCAACGTCTTTATGTCGGCCCATACTGAAAAATTCTCTGATTTTATCCTGTTTATCGCACGCTACATCGTCAAATATAAAAACGGAATTTTCTTTTGCCTCCTCAGGACTTATAATTTCAGCATTCTCTTTATACGGAAAATACTCAATTTCGGGAATAGCATCTATCGTCCTTTGCAAAAATGTATATTTTGGCTGATAAAGTGACTTGGAGTAAACATAAACGTTTTCAAATCTCAACCCGTTTTCATTGAACAGGAGTGATAGCATTACATTCGATTTACCGCAATTAGATGGACCGCATATCACCGCTCTAATTGAATTGGGTAGTAGATCACCGTGTCTTCGCATTTGATTTTTAAACCCCTCGCCCACCCACTTATCCAAATTTGAAATAGGGAGAGATTGTTTCTGTTTGATAACCTTCATTGCACTAATAGCAATTTCATCTGTATGGGGGTATATATAGCAATGTAGCAGTGATTGTCTCTCAAATGATAACTTACAGTGGTGAAGGTATCATCAATTCATTAATCAACAAGCTCCCGTTCGAATTACACGTACCGCGGTATCAGTACTGCGGTCCAGGAACCAAGTTACAAAAACGTCTAAAAAGAGGCGACCCAGGTATTAATCAACTGGACGCTGCCTGTAAACAGCACGATATTGCTTACTCGCAGAACAAAGACCTAAACGAAAGACACAAAGCCGATAAAGAATTAGAGGAGGCTGCTTGGGCTAGAGTCAAGGCCAAGGACTCTAAATTTGGCGAGAAAGCGGCAGCGTGGGCTGTTACTAACGTGATGAAAATCAAGAGAAAAACTGGAATGGGTATCAAGAAAATTCCTTTGAGGAGTGGTGTAGTTATGAAGGCTCGAAAAGCTATTAAGCGATTTAAACGAAAAATTGATAAACCTAGAGGTGTAAAAGAAAGTAGTAAGATTGCATTATCTGCAGCAAAGATTGCTATACGAGAGGTTGGTGGTAAGAAAAAAATTAGAGCTCCGAGAATTATACCGATTCCAAAACAGGGTGGAATTCTACCACTAATTCCAATTTTTGCCGGATTGAGCGCCCTCGGAACCTTGGCCGGGGGTGCTGCTGGTATTGCTAAAGCCGTGAATAGCGCTAAAGATGCGCGATCAAAACTTGCGGAAGCTGAAAGGCACAATAAAACGATGGAAGCTATTGCTCTCGGTAAACCGGGGAAAGGATTATTTTTAAAACCATATCGTAAAGGTATGGGCCTCTTTCTCAAACAACACAAGTCAAAAAACTGTTAAAATCGCTACCCAACCGCGCCCTAACCGATGTTGATTTGCTAACTAGGGCTAGAAACGTTAAACATTTTAGAGGAGTGTTTATGCGTGATGCGCTACCATCAAAACCTCATTTTAGAGAAGCAGGTATTATTAATTTGGATTCCAAGGATGGATTAGGAACGCATTGGGTGGCTTATAAAAAGGCTGGAGATACTGTTCGTTACTTTGATAGTTTCGGAAATTTATCACCACCACTAGAAGTGATTAAATATTTTAATAATTGTCATATAAAATATAATCATGATCAATATCAGAACTTTAGTTCTTACAACTGTGGACATTTGTGCTTAGAATTTTTGTATAAATAAAGATGTTATAGTAAAGATGTCTTAGTCATGTCTCAGACATTCACCCTACAAGGTGTAAGTAGTGCGCTCTCTGTAAACTATTATCCACCCATTGAACTTGATTCGAGTCGTCGGTATTGTTTAGGATTGATAGGATTTCATACATATAATTCAATTCCGAATATTGAGGAGGACCGCAACAATAAATTTATTTGTGGGAAAAATCAAATCTCAATTCCAACAGGCTCGTACGAAATTAATGACATTGAATCATATTTACAACGTCAGCTGTTGATAAGCGAAGCGGTGCAAACGGAAGCTGATAAAGTGTTATCACTGAAACCTAATAATAATACGCTAAAAAGTGAAATTAAAAGTAAATACGATATTGATTTTTCATCGCATAAAGGTACTATTGGAAAATTATTAGGATTTTCTGGAAATAAAATTCTAAAAGCGGAGACATTGCATACATCTGATTTACCCGTGCAAATAATTAAAGTTAATAGTATAAGAATCGAGTGCAATATTACTAGCGGTGCTTATTACGACAGTAACTTGTCACACACCTTGTTCGAGTTTAGTCCATCTGTTGATCCAGGTTTTGCTATAAATATAGAGCCGAAAAATATTTTATATTTACCTGTAAACACTCGAGATAGAATTGATAATATAACGTTGAAAATTGTTGATCAAGAAGGCGAGTTTGTAAATTTTAGAGGAGAACATATTTTGGTTAGACTTGAATTAAAGACGTTGTGATGGGTATTGTTTTTGATAAAAAGGGTGGTGCACACCTAAAGACCATCACTTTGAGTTCATCACCCAAAGAAGTGACACGTATCAGTCTTGCTAAATTAACTTCTCTCGGTTATAAAATTAAATATAATGGATAAAATAGGCGTATTCGATAAAGTTCACTACGACGAGAGTATTGCCAAATATCAATATCACACATATCAACCTAGAGCTACAAACTTTGGAAACAGTGATGAGATACGGATAACAATACAAAATCAAGATATTTATACCTGTCCAGCAGACAGCTACATTTACTTGAGCGGGGAAGTTGAATACAATTTATCTGCGGGTAAAAAATTTGAATTAGTTACAAATGCGTTCGCTTTCCTGTTTGAGGAAATTAGATATGAACTAAACGGTATTGAAGTCGATCGAACCAGGGACTTGGGAATTACTAGTACTCTAAAAGGATATGTTTCATATGACGATTCAGAAGACATGAAAGTCCTCGGTATTTCTGGATGGGCTAAGACTGGTCACATAAAAACATTTTTTCCAAACAAGAAATTTTATACACAAATACCGTTGAAGTGTTTAATGGGATTTGCTGAGGATTACCAAAAGTTAATAATCAATGTAAAACAGGAATTGGTTTTGTTGCGATCCTCCAGTGACGTGAATTGTTTCAAATGTGATGATGATGATGCGGTTGTTGCCCAAATTAAATTTAAACTCAATAAAATTGAATGGCGTGTACCACACATTCAACTGAATGATGAATTAAAATTGCAAATGTTTGAGCAAATTAAAAACGATCAAAATATATTAATTCCATTTCGAAAATGGGAATTGCATGAACTACCAACCATGAAAAAATCCAAAGATGATATATGGGCTGTAAAAACCTCAAGCAGTTTGGAGAAGCCCCGATACATAATTATCGCTTTCCAAGAAAATAAAAAGGGTGTGGCTAATGCTGATGCTTCAATGTTTGATAACAGCAATATAAGAAACATAAGAATTTACCTGAACTCAGAATCTTATCCATATGATCACTTAAATTTGGATTTTGGAAATAATGATTACTTAACTGTATACAACATGTATTGCCAATTTCAGCAGAGTTATTACAATCATACAAATAGACCGCATTTCTCATTTACGAATTTTAAAGATTATTCATTATTCGTATTTGACGTATCCAAACAAAACGAAAGCGTGAAGTCATCAACGGTGGACTTGCGCATTGAGATGGAAGCTGCTGAACCATTTAAAGACAACACTCGTGCTTATTGTCTTATTCTAAGCGATTCCATTGTTGAGTACACACCGTTATCCGGAATAGTTAGAAAAATCATTTAAGATGATTAAAAACGTTTTTTTCGATTTGGTCCCCGTCACTTTTGTATATATGGTGAATGAAGACGATAATACAGCAAACTGGATACAGGAAGCAAACGACAGACTTCGATTCAAGAAGAGGGTTCGAGATATGGAAAAAGTATTGGCCCCTGTTCTCTTGAAACGTATCACGTCACCTCCTCCACCAAAAATATTATTTATTGACATACAAGGATTCAACACACCCGACTTTATTCCGAAAGAACTTGCTGCTACGTACGATGGAGAAAAATTACTTGTGTATGTATTCAAGCCGCCAACACCATTTAACCGTCTAAATGAAGATGTCAAAAAACAAGTTAGGTGGTTGGAAAACAATTACCACGGAATCTCCTACAGCAGTGGTGAAAGTGATTTAAGTGAATTGCCGAAACTGTTTAAAAAATTGTCCGCTGATATCGTGTACGTGAAAGGTAGCCAAAAATGTACTTACCTGTCAAAATTTTATGATGTAGTTATTAATTTGGAATATGATGATCAATGTCCTAATTTTAAGAAATCTATTTATTGTTGTCAATCGCATAGGAATAGGCTAAGTGTTTGCAGTATTATTAACGTGCAAAAATTATTAAAATATGTAAAGGAAAATATTGTTTAAGGAAATAAAAAATGCTTTTCCCAATTTTAACATGTGTTTTTATTTAAACTTTTATGTGAGGAATATTAAGAAAATAATAAATGCTTTTTTCAATTTTAACATGTGTGTTTTTATTTAAATTTTACAGGAATATTTAAAACTCCGGTGACAATACATATTGCCCATAATATAAACAGTATAAACGCTGTTGATAAAATAAAACAGGTGAAATTCATCTGTAAAAAATTTCATTGTTAGAAAAAATAATTTAATATATCATCAAATGATTACCGCTATATTGAAATACAAATAATAATAATTACAACCAGTAATGCAATTATTCTTTCCATGTTGTCTTAGTGGATGATAAACTTGTATTGAGGTAAATTATAATTTACAAATTTATTTATTCTAAGCTAACTGATAATCCTATTATAAGCTATTGTATAATACTATTCAAAAAACCTAAACCGTTATATAATTCTAAAATAAGATGCTAAACAATATCCTAAAGTAATAAAAAAATTATATCCTAAACAATATCCTAATCCTAAGTGAAAAATATACAAATATATAGTGAGGTGTATGAAACATGACATATTTAATGTAGCTACCTTTTAAAATAAATAACATCCCCAAATTTGAACCATTAAACAATATTTTTATGTCCCCAGGCTAGAGTTTGAACCCCATCGGCGCAGATATACCGCTTATCGTCATGCGGCGATAGAGCCAATTTATTTTGTGTGATCGAATAAATGGTGTGTTTAATGGATTTAAACAAATTTTGTTTTCGGGTAACATTGGTCAAATTAAATAAACAATTTCTAAAATCTTCTAAATGTAAATCTTGCTCGACAACACACTTTTTGACACCCTTAGCCTTTTTAATGTTAAGCTCGGGGGTTTTCACTGCATACATTTTTGCCCGCAACCCAACAAATTCTGAAATTATTTTTCCCCCGAGCTCATCTTTAAACAAACCCAACACGGCTTTGTTTTGTAGTGGGATGGTATGTGGATTGTCTTTGTCAAAATTACTTGTATCAAATTTTGACAAATTCTGTCTCATGTCATCGAATAAGTCATCCGTCCTCAAATTTAAAATGAAACTGTCCGTGTCCATATAACAAAGATTCACGCCATCCCCATACTTGGGTTTTAAATGGTCATAATAAAAATTGAACATTAATAATTTTGATAAATCCAAAACCGAAAACCCGATATAAATTGGTTTATTGTAAATTACTTTTAATCGGTCTAATTGTATTGCGACTAAATTTTCTGTAAATATCGAACAACAATTAAAATTTAATTTTGCAATTAAACTTTCCGCACCGCGGCGTTTTCCAATATCCTCCCAATGATTCACCAATTTCACGTCTACACGCTTATCTACGTTTTCCATCGTCTTGCCAAAAACTGAATTGTTCATTAACTTAAAAAAATCTTTCTCGAAATCGTTAGCAGCCAATTTCCTCATCGAGGTATTCAAATCAATATATTTTTTGAGCCAAGCTGATTGCTTGAACTCCAAAACGCGGTGAATTTTAGATAATTTTAACCCGTTTTCCAAAGCTTGTTTTAAATTACGGTAATGAATTATATATTTTAATTTATTATTTAAATTTGGAATTAATTTAGTGTTATTAAATTTTGAGCCGGGAGGTAATATATTTTCCACAAGAAAAGGTAGATCATTGTGCAGATTGTGAAGGTTTTGAGGATACTCAATATCTACTTCAAGGAAGTAACCTATTGGTGAGTCATCTGGGATACTGGTAATGTTAAAATTTTCAATTTCCTCCGCGCTTAACCATTTAAAACCGCCATATGGCAAACATTCAGACATTGCCCATCCATACAAATTATTTGCGTCCCAGTAAGTTAAAAATTTCGACGGTTTTGTCCTGTCATAGTCCTTCATGTATTTATTGTTCGCAAGGGCGTGGCGTAAAGAGCACTGGCTAATACCACCACGAATGCCCTTGCGAACAAAATGATGCATGTCGATGTCCGTCAGTAATTCCAATTTAATATCTGTCAATTTCAACATAGCATCCCACGACAAACCAGGAGCAGTGTAGTAATGAGCCGGATCCAAATTATAAGCTTTCAAACAAACATCGCGGAAATTTTCAAAAATATCAGCCAAAAGTAAAACGTCAGTTTTCAAATATAGGTTGGAGTATTCGCGCAAATTTTTGCAATTAAATTTAACCCAAACGTTTTGTGCATGTTCATACTCCTTAGCAGTGATGTCTGTGTTCGTAAGTGAATTAAAAAATAATTTTTGCGGTGGTAATTTTGTTTCTTCCAATTTCGACAGCGAATCCATATACTGATAAGGAAATACACCTTTTTTCGTTACCAGATCAAATTGATTATCGATAGGAAAATGTTTTCTAACATTAATCAATTGATCTGGTTTTAAATTTTTTGCTAATTTTTCAAGCGATGACGCCATGAATCTAAACGAATCTAAAAATCTCAGTTTTAAATAAATATCGCGATCGGTTCCTCGCTTATCGGTATATTTATCCACTTTGATTGATTTTGAGAAAGAGATGTAATTCTCCTTATTTTGGGGAATTACATCAATTTTCTCATTATCGAGACCAAATTCTTTAATAAACAAATGAGCGTCGTAGCCGGATAAATTGTGAAAAAATATTGGTAGGAATTTTGGAATTTTGTAGTTTAAGTTACATTTGGAGTGAGCGGCTCCTACAAAGTGGCCAGAAAGGTGACAATGGTCGGCTACTTTGTCTACCGGATCTAAATGTTTTTCACAAATATGACACTCGGTCGCGGAATCAAATAAATACTGCTCACCAGGACTTAATTTTGACATTGGAATAATCGGTTTTAAATAATTTTCATAAATAGATTTCGTGTCCGCGGTTAATTTTTCCATAAAAATTTTAGGGCAGTCCAAACCCGTGTAAGTGACAAATTTGTCTAAATTTTGATTAAACGAGCATTTAATATAGTACGCGAAACTGTAAGGGGTGTGAACATGCGTTGAATTCGTGTACGATAAATTTGGATTCGGCTCGCATGTTTCAACAGGTGTTAATAACGACTCGAAATCGGCATAAACGGTGAATGGTACTCGCATTTTCGAATTAAAATTGGTAAATTTCAACAAATTTCCGGGTACCATGTCACCGTTTTTATTTTTGATTAAATCCACAGTGGGCATGACTGTACAAACTTTGTTACAGTCATGCTCACTATGGGCTAAGAGTGCCACCTCGCTAGGGAAAAAGGTCAAGCAGCCATCGCACAAATGCATTTTATGTTGATGCGATGACACTTGTGCTGCAACTAGTCTGGATAAGTGCTTTATCCAGACATAGTGACCTTTTTCACCATCCTCGATGTACAGAAGATTAATGTGTGTGTCGCGCTTAAATTTTGAAAAATAAATCGGTCCTACCACATCATGACGATTATTCGCGGTGTTAAACTCTAACCCGTAAACATTTATCGACATGTTATTCAATAACTCAAATTTGGGGATATTATTAATTTTAAATGGAAACTCCATACCTGTCAAGTTCAACACCTCACTGTAATGGGGATACGACGTGGTGCGATCGGGATGGCTGTCGCGGTCTACAGGGTGAAGAGCCGCCGTCACTGCCCAGGCGAAACAGGCCTCATCCTTATTTTGCACGTTGATGCAGGCCTTCTTCGTCCTAATCTCCAGGGGCAGCTCGACGTAGGAAGAGCCGCGGATGGGGGTGTACCTGTTAATGTTCATCTCAAGGTGAGACACCTTCAACAGGGCCCATCCGCTATCTCGTTCCTGCAAGCAAGAGTAGCACTTATTTTTCGATTTTGTAATAGATTTTTATGACTTACCTGAAACTCTTCACTCTTTGTTTTGACCACAGCGCACAATTGTCTATAAATTTCTTCCAAGTCGGTGGCAGGCGTCACGACTTGGAACCTGGTGTTGAACGATTTCATTGAGGGCTGCACATCATCGTCCCCTGGCTTGACGTACAGCCCGAACAACTCGATGTTGGTCTTCATGTTACGGTGCTCCGTCCGGACGCCATCGACCAAACGAACAAACTTCCCCTGACAGTTGTCCAAGAATGTGGGGATGTCCGTCTGGTCCGCCTGCGATGGAATCCGGTAGCTGGCGATACGACTCTTGAAGGCGGACACAGTTTTTACAACACCATCCTCGAGGGGCTCAGCATGGTTGTTGAGGTGCTGTTGCGATCTTAAGTGCCCCACGAGCAGCTGAGGTGTTAGAAACTCTTCATCGCAGCCGGCGCACCTCAGCTTGGATGATGAAAGGGCCTCCTTCGCCGTAGATGATGGAGTCGCCAGCTTAATCTTCTTAGCCGCGGGGGCACCGTAACATTCATGGTCGTCGAATTCTGACCCGTTCAACACCCGGCCGCATACATCACACAATACACCCGGATGGTATTTCTTGAGATGCTTTCTCAAGTTATCCACCCGGGTGAAATTGGCCTTGCAAATCTTGCAGGTAAACATTCTAAAAATAAATTAATTTTACTTACATGTTTCCATTAAGTATAAGACACTTACCTCTTTATATAATATTTAAAAACAAAAAAACTCACACAAACTATCTTATCTTTTCGAGAGTTGAACTGAAACTAGAGGAAAACTTTCCCGTTCGCTAATATATAGCTTATCAAACATCCACCGATATTGTTCTGGAATGTTCTAGAATATTCGTTTACGAACGGTTGGACAGAATCAGATTTCTGACGTCACGCACAATACATTATTCGGCATCTACGCTTCATGCCCGTTCATTTGATACCAAAGACGGGCCATTGTGGAGCACCGGAAATGAAACTTCAGATTTTCGAGATAAGAATGTGATATTCGACATCTTCGCTTCGAGCCCGTTCATTTGATACGAAACACGGGCCATTTTGGAGCACCGGAAATGAAATGTCAGTCGACCGGAAGTGGCCTTTTTCTGAATCTACACGATGAGCTCTTTCATTTGCAATGTAGCAATCCGATATCCGACGAGTCGTTACGAAGTTATTCGCATTTTTTAATTCTTTTCACTTTTCCTAATGTGATACCATAATGTTATTAGTTTTTCATTAATTGTTCTCGTTTTGTTAATTTGGATTTGATATTTTGAAAACATTTTTTTAATTTTGAGATTTTGATTTTGATTTTGATCATTTTCAGTTTGATGATTTTGATTTTGATCATTTTGAGTTTAATTTTGATGATTTTGAATATTATATCAGGCACACCCTGTATATCGATTTTAAATTTAGCGCCATTTTTATTTATTTGCACACTCTGTATATTATACCGATTGAGATTTCGACACATCGAACGCTTAGATTTTGAATTTGCCGCGCGCCCGCCATTTTGGTGGGGGGTATTTTATGACGTCTTATGGAGAAATTTACATGGGAGGGAATTTCCTGGCGCAGGACCGGCTAATATCCCCTACTGTCATTTAACGGGGAAATTTGCCGGAGCCGCCCACTCCAAATGTAATTTAAACTACAAAATTCCAAAATTTTTACCAATATTTTTTCACAATTTATCCGGCTACGACACTCATTTGTTCATTAAAGAGTTTGGTGTCGATAATGAGAAAATTGATGTAATTGCCCAAAATAAGGAGAATTACATCTCTTTCTCAAAATCAATGAAAGTGGATCAATATACTGATAAGAGAGGGACCGATCGCGATATTTATTTGAAATTAAGATTTTTGGACTCATTTAAATTCATGTCATCGTCGCTTGAAAAATTAGCAAAGAATTTAAAACCAGATCAATTGGTTAATGTTAGAAAACATTTTCCTGATAATCAATTTGATCTGGTAACGAAAAAAGGTGTATTTCCTTATCAGTATATGGATTCGCTGTCGAAATTGGAGGAAACAAAATTACCGCCGCAAAAATTATTTTTTAATTCACTTACGAACACAGAAATCACTGCTAAGGAGTATGAACATGCACAAAACGTTTGGGTTAAATTTAATTGTAAAACTTTGCGCGAATACTCCGACTTATATTTGAAAACCGACGTTTTGCTTTTGGCCGATATTTTTGAAAATTTCCGCGATGTTTGTTTGAAAGCTTACAATTTGGATCCGGCTCATTATTACACGGCTCCTGGTTTGTCATGGGATGCCATGTTGAAATTGACTAACATTAAATTAGAACTTTTAACTGACATCGACATGCATCATTTTGTTCGCAAGGGCATACGTGGCGGTATAAGCCAGTGTTCTTTACGCCACGCCCGAGCGAACAATAAATACATGCAGGACTATGACAGAACAAAACCATCGACTTTTATGACGTACTGGGACGCTAATAATTTGTATGGATGGGCTATGTCTGAATGTTTACCATATGGCAGTTTTAAGTGGTTAAGCGCGGATGAAATTGAAAATTTTAATGTTGAAAACGTCCCCAATGACTCACCAATAGGTTACTTCCTTGAAGTGGATATTGAGTATCCTCAAGACCTTCACGATTTACACAACGATCTACCTTTTCTAGTAGAAAACATTGTACCTCCTGGCTCAAAATTTAACAACACCAAATTAATTCCAAATTTAAATAACAAGTCCAGGTATATTATTCATTACAGAAATTTGAAACAGGCTTTGGCAAACGGTTTAAAATTAACTAAAATTCATCGCGTTTTGGAGTTCAAACAATCAGATTGGCTAAAAAAATATATCGATTTGAATACCTCTATGAGGAAATTGGCAAAAAATGATTTCGAGAAAGATTTTTTTAAACTGATGAACAACTCAGTATTTGGTAAGACAATGGAAAACGTAGATAAGCGTGTAGACGTTAAATTGGTCAATCATTGGGAGGATATAGGAAAACGACGCGGTGCGGAAAGTTTAATTGCAAAATTAAATTTTAATTGTTGTTCGATATTTACCGAAAATTTAGTCGCAATTCAATTAGACCGATTAAAAGCTGTTTACAATAAACCAATGTATGTTGGTTTTAGCGTTTTGGAAATATCTAAATTATTAATGTACAACTTTTACTACAACCATTTAAAACCTAAGTATGGGGATGGTGTGAATCTTTGTTACATAGACACGGACAGTTTTATTTTAAATTTGAGGACAGACGACGTTTTCAATGACATGAAACAGGACTTGGACAAATTCGACACAAGCAATTTTGACATAGACAATCAATATGGCATTCCACTGCAAAACAAAGCCGTGTTGGGGCTTTTTAAAGATGAGCTCGGGGGAAAAATCATTTCTGAATTTGTTGGGTTGCGGGCAAAAATGTATGCAGTGGAAACCCCCGAGCTTATTATCAAAAAGGTTAAGGGTGTCAAGAAATGTGTTGTCGCGCAAGATTTAGATTTTAGTGATTTTAAAAATTGTTTGTTTAATTCGGAAATCATCATCCGAAAACAAAGTTTATTTAGATCTATTAAACATACAATTTTTTCAATCACGCAAAATAAATTAGCCTTCTCACGTCACGACGATAAGCGGAACATCTGCGAAGACGGTGTTAATACTCTAGCCTGGGGACATAAAGATATTATTTAATAATTGAAATTTGGGGATATCATTCATTTTAAAAGGTAGCTACATTAAATCTGTTATGTTTCATACACCTCGCTTTATATTTGTATATTTTTATATTAAGATATTATTTTTAATCAGTTTAGGATATTGTTTAGCACTTTATTTTAGAATTATATAACGGCTTAGTATTATACAATAGTTATGTTAGGATAAATAGATTTGTAAATTATAATTTACCTCAATACAAGTTTATCATCCACTAAGGCAACATGGAAAGAATAATTGCATTACTAGTTGTAATCATAATTATTTGTATTTCAATATAATGGTAAACATTTAATGATATTTCATTCTTTTTCTGATGATGAAAATTTTTACAGATGAATTTCACCTGTTTTATTTTATCTACAGCGTTTATACTATTAATATTATGGGTAATATGTATTGTCACCGGAGTGTTTAATATTCCTGTAAAATTTAAATAAAACACACATGTTAAAATTGAAAAAAAGCATTTATTATTTTCTTAATATTCCTCACATAAAAGTTTAAATAAAAACACATGTTAAAATTGGGAAAAGCATTTTTTATTTCCTTAAACAATATTTTCCTTTACATATTTTAATAATTTTTGCACGTTAATAATACTGCAAACACTTAGCCTATTCCTATGCGATTGACAACAATACATAGATTTCTTAAAATTAGGACATTGGTCATCATATTCCAAATTAATAACTACATCATAAAATTTTGACAGGTAAGTACATTTTTGGCTACCTTTCACGTACACTATATCAGCGGACAATTTTTTAAACAGTTTCGGCAATTCACTTAAATCACTTTCACCACTGCTGTAGGGGATTCCGTGGTAATTGTTTTCCAACTACCTAACTTGTTTCTTGCTATCTTCATTTAGACGGTTAAATTGTGTTGGCGGCTTGAATACATACGCAAGTATTTTTTCTCCATCGTACGTTGCAGCAAGTTCTTTCGGAATAAAGTCGGGTGTGTTGAATCCTTGGATGTCAATAAATAATATTTTTGGTGGAGGAGGTGACGTGATACGTTTCAAGAGAACAGGGGCCAATACTTTTTCCATATCTCGAACCCTCTTCTTAAATCGAAGTCTGTCATTTGCTTCCTGCATCCAGTTTGCTGGATTATCGTCTTCATTCACCAAATATACAAAACTGACGGGGACCAAATCGAAAAATACTTTTTTAATCATCTTAAATGATTTTTCTAACTATTCCGGATAACGGTGTGTACTCAACAATGGAATCGCTTAGAATAAGACAATAAGCACGAGTGTTGTCTTTAAATGGTTCAGCAGCTTCCATCTCAATGCGCAAGTCCACCGTTGATGACTTTTCGCTTTCGTTTTGTTTGGATACATCAAATACGAATAATGAATAATCTTTAAAATTCGTAAATGAGAAATGCGGTCTATTTGTATGATTGTAATAACTCTGCTGAAATTGGCAATACATGTTGTATACAGTTAACTAATCATTATTTCCAAAATCCAAATTTAAGTGATCATATGGATAAGATTCTGAATTCAGGTAAATTCTTATGTTTCTTATATTGCTGTTATCAAACATTGAAGCATCAGCATTAGCCACACCCTTTTTATTTTCTTGGAAAGCTATAATTATGTATCGGGGCTTCTCCAAACTGCTTGAGGTTTTTACGGCCCATATATCATCTCTAGATTTTTTCATGGTTGGTAGTTCATGCAATTCCCATTTTCGAAATGGAATTAATATATTTGGATCGTTTTTAATTTGCTCAAACATTTGCAATTTTAATTCATCATTCAGTTGAATGTGTGGTACACGCCATTCAATCTTATTGAGTTTAAATTTAATTTGGGCAACAACCGCATCATCATCATCACATTTAAAACAATTCACGTCACTGGAGGATCGTAACAAAACCAATTCCTGTTTTACATTGATTATTAACTTTTGTTAATCCTCAGCAAATCCCATTAAACTCTTTAATGGTATTTGTGCATAAAATTTCTTGTTTGGAAAAAATGTTTTTATGTGACCAGTCTTAGCCCATCCAGAAATACCGAGCACTTTCATGTCTTCTGAATCATCATATGAAACATATCCTTTTAGAGTACTAGTAATTCCCAAGTCCCTGGTTCGATCGACTTCAATACCGTTTAGTTCATATCTAATTTCCTCAAACAGGAAAGCGAAAGCGTTTGTAACTAATTCAAATTTTTTACCCGCAGATAAATTGTATTCAACTTCCCCGCTCAAGTAAATGTAGCTGTCTGCTGGACAGGTATAAATATCTTGATTTTGTATTGTTATCCTTATCTCATCGCTGTTTCCAAAATTTGTAGCTCTAGGTTGATATGTGTGATATTGATATTTGGCAATACTCTCGTCGTAGTGAACTTTATCGAATACACCAATTTTATCCATTATATTTAATTTTATAACCGAGAGAAGTTAATTTAGCAAGACTGATACGTGTCACTTCTTTGGGCGATGAACTCAAAGTGATGGTCTTTAGGTATGCACTACCCTTTTTATCAAAAACAATACCCATCACAACGTCTTTAATTCGAGTCTAACCAAAATATGTTCTCCTCTAAAATTTACAAACTCGCCTTCTTGATCAACAATTTTCAACGTTATATTATCAATTCCATCTCGAGTGTTTACAGGTAAATATAAAATATTTTTCGGCTCTATATTTATAGCAAAACCTGGATCAACAGATGGACTAAACTCGAACAAGGTGTGTGACAAGTTACTGTCGTAATAAGCACCGCTAGTAATATTGCACTCGATTCTTATACTATTAACTTTAATTATTTGCACGGGTAAATCAGATGTATGCAATGTCCCCGCTTTTAGAATTTTATTTCCAGAAAATCCTAATAATTTTCCAATAGTACCTTTCTGTGATGAAAAATCAATATCGTATTTACTTTTAATTTCACTCTTTAGCGTATTATTATTAGGTTTAAGTGATAACACTTTATCAGCTTCCGTTTGCACCGCTTCGCTTATCAACAGCTGACGTTGTAAATATGATTCAATGTCATTAATTTCGTACGAGCCTGTTGGAATTGAGATGATTTGATTTTTCCCACAAATAAATTTATTGTTGCGGTCCTCTTCAATATTCGGAATTGAATTATATGTATGAAATCCTATCAATCCTAAACAATACTGACGACTCGAATCAAGTTCAATCGGTGGATAATAGTTTACAGAAAGCGTGCTACTTACACCTTGTAGGGTAAAGGTCTGAGACATGACTAAGACATCTTTACTATAACATCTTTATTTATACAAAAATTCTAAGCACAAATGTCCGCAGTTGTAAGAACTAAAGTTCTGATATTGATCATGATTATATTTAATATGACAATTATTAAAATATTTAATCACTTCTAGTGGTGGTGATAAATTTCCGAAACTATCAAAGTAACGAACAGTATCTCCAGCCTTTTTATAAGCCACCCAATGCGTTCCTAATCCATCCTTGGAATCCAAATTAATAATACCTGCTTCTCTAAAATGAGGTTTTGATGGTAGCGCATCACGCATAAACACTCCTCTAAAATGTTTAACGTTTCTAGCCCTATTTAGCAAATCAACATCGGTTAGGGCGCGGTTGGGTAGCGATTTTAACAGTTTTTTGACTTGTGTTGTTTGAGAAAGAGGCCCATACCTTTACGATATGGCTTTAAAAATAATCCTTTCCCCGGTTTACCGAGAGCAATAGCTTCCATCGTTTTATTGTGCCTTTCATCTTCCGCAAGTTTTGATCGCGCATCTTTAGCGCTATTCACGGCTTTAGCAATACCAGCAGCACCCCCAGCCAAGGTTCCGAGGGCGCTCAATCCAGCAAAAATTGGAATTAGTGGTAGAATTCCACCTTGTTTTGGAATCGGTATAATTCTCGGAGCTCGAATTTTTTTCTTACCACCAACCTCTCGTATAGCAATCTTTGCTGCAGACAATGCAATCTTACTACTTTCTTTAACACCTCCAGGTTTATCAATTTTTCGTTTAAATCGCTTAATAGCTTTTCGAGCCTTCATAACTACACCACTCCTCAAAGGAATTTTCTTGATACCCATTCCAGTTTTTCTCTTGATCTTCATCACGTTAGTAACCGCCCACGCTGCCGCTTTCTCACTAAATTTAGAGTCCTTGGCCTTGACTCTAGCCCAAGCAGCCTCCTCTAATTCTTTATCGGCTTTGTGTCTTTCGTTTAGGTCTTTGTTCTGCGAGTAAGCAATATCGTGCTGTTTACAGGCGGCGTCCAGTGGGTTAACACCTGGGTCGCCTCTTTTTAGACGTTTTTGTAACTTGGTTCATGGACCGCAGTACTGATACCCAGGTACGTGTAATTCGAACGGGAGCTTGTTGATTAATGAATTGATGATACCTTCACCAGTATAAGTTATCATTTGAGAGACAATCACTGCCACATTGCTATATATACCCCATACAAATGAAATTGCTATTAGTGCAATGAAGGTTATTAAACAGAAACAATCTCTCCCCGTTTCAAATTTGGATAAGTGGGTGGGCGAGGGGTTTAAAAATCAAATGCGAAGACACGGTGATCTACTACCCAATTCAATTAGAGCGGTGATATGCGGTCCATCTAATTGCGGTAAATCGAATGTAATGCTATCACTCCTGTTCAATGAAAACGGGTTGAGATTTGAAAACGTTTATGTTTACTCCAAGTCACTTTATCAGCCAAAATATACATTTTTGTAATGGACGATGGATGCTATTCCCGAAATTGAGTATTTTCCGTATAAAGAGAATGCTGAAATCATAAGTCCTGAGGAGGCAAAAGAAAATTCCGTTTTCATATTTGACGATGTAGCGTGTGACAAACAGGATAAAATTAGAGAATTTTTCAGTATGGGTCGACATAAAGACGTTGATTCGTTTTACCTTTGTCAGACTTATACTAGAATTCCTAAACATTTAATACGTGATAATGCTAATTTTATTATATTATTCAAACAAGACGACCTCAACTTGAAACATGTGTACACTGATCATGTGAGCAGTGATATGACATTTGAGAAATTTAAGTCTTTATGTGTAGAGTGCTGGAAAGAAAAATTTGGTTTCATTACTATCGATAAAGACTCGGACGAAGGTAGATATCGGAAAGGTCTTGATCAGTATATAATACTGAAGTAATCATAGTTTTGATACAGTCTAAAAACAGCTGCACGAAGCTAAACACCTATTGCAACTATCTCTCTCTACAGCTACCTGTTTTCTGAATAACAGCTACCTGTTTTCTGAAAAACAGATACCGGATTCTAAATAACAGCTACTTGTTTCTGAATTACAGCTACCTGATTTGATATAACAGCTACCTGTTTCTGTGAAATGACTGATGTCAAAAGAAAAATAATAGCAGTTCAAAAGGCTATTAGGAATAAGGCATTAGCTCTGAAACTAAATCGTAATGAAAATGATGAGCGGTTAGAAAAATTGTACAAACCAATCACGGAGCCTTTAAAATCAATCATAAAAACTCAAGGAGAGGTGAATTTATCATTGATAAAGCCAGAATTAATACCCGCCTCTACGCCTAATACATCGCCCGCTAGGGAGAATTTTAGGGAGGCACAAATTCTGAGACGGTTAGAATCCTCTACGCCTAATACATCGCCCGCTACCGGGAATTTTAGGGAGGCACAAATTCCGAGACGGTTGGAATTTTTAGGAGATGAAGAAGTTTTTGAGCGAGATCCAAATGAGTCTTCATCACTCAGAGATATTACCCCCGCAGCAGAACCTCCTTCTGAAGAAATAGATAGGTTTTTAGATACATTTGCACCTATACCCAGACAATATATTGAAGAATTAATACACGCTGGTGGTGATGATTTTGACAATGTCTTTGTTGTAACTTTCAATCCTGCAAATGCAAAGTTTAGAATCGGCAAAACAGACATTGATCTAAATGGAAATGATTTAATTATTGATAATGTACGTTATATCGGTACAGTGGGTTTATACGAATTACTCTTTAGAAAGGATCCTACAGCTTACCGACCTGAAGATGAAAGAAATTACATCGATATTCTAAAGAGAACGAATACTTTACACCGCGATTGTGACCCCACGAAACAGATAAGGGGCAATCCATCTCACAAATATAGAGCAATCATAAAACCCTCGCTAGATAAATATCCATCATCGGTTCCTCGCCCTTCATCGATTCCCCGTCTTGCTATTCGCAAGAAGTCCACGCAGGGTCAAGGATTTGATTCCAAGATGCACGTTGATGAAAAGTCTCATCGTTACACGTATTGGGATGATCCTAATGAATTGGTTGATCGCTTATGGTTGCTGCATGCTTCGCGACGTGCAGGAAATACTTCTCACGATAATGAAATTGCTTCAATCGAAGAGGAGTTACGTGAAGCTCATATAATCTATTAGCACATACTTACCATCTTATTTTTACAATGAGTGTTGACAAGTTCGGACGTCATTCTAGCAAATCTTTAGCTGGTGCTCGCGGTCCTCCTGGCCCGGGGTTTGCATTTACACCAGATGGGCATTTTGATCTGGCAAGAAAACGTTTAAAACGTGCATTAACGCCTGAAGAACCTGAGGATGTTGCTACAAAGCAATATGTTGACAAAAATTATGGAGTAATTGAAAATATTTTGAAACAAAATGCTGCCCTATTTAAAGAAGTTTTTACTGATGTTGATAAGAAAATTTTAACCGTAAAAGATTCATTAGAAAGACTCATAAACACGAAAACGAATCCTTTGCAAGAATTATTACTTAAAACCTCCAATGACATAAAAGATTTACAGGGTTCTGTATACAAAAATCAAGATGAGGTGAAACAAGTGAGTGAGGAGGACGAGAAAAAAATTAATACCGCTGCAACTCATCTCGAGGAACTGATTGCAATAAACATTGCTTACGTTTTAAAGCAGGCTGAAGAAATTAGAAATCAAAATGATGTGGCTCATAAGGAAATTTTGGACCGATTACAAATTTATGAAAAGACATTAAAAGATGTTGTTCTGAACTTGAACATCATTGCTAAAAACGTTTCGAAACCTAGAGGAGGTTCTCAATGAGTAAAATTAAGGCTGATATAGTTAAAGAACTGCACAAGCCGGCTCGTGTAAAATTTCCTCGCCGTCGAACAATTATTAAAGGATTGGATGATTTGTGGCAAGCTGATTTGGCCGAGTTTGGACTTTATGCAAGAGAAAATAAAGGTAATAAATTCATATTAGTGGTGATTGATTGTTTTTCAAAGTATCTGTGGACTGTGCCGTTAAAAGATAAATCTGGGGCAAATGTTACATCAGCATTTAAGAGTATACTTATGAAGGATAACCGAACTCCTAAGAATTTGCAAACTGATCAAGGAAAAGAATTTTACAATGGTCGTGACCACAACGTCCGGTCTGTTATCACAAATTACCGATTTCGATTGCAACCTTGAGCACTTTTTACACAAATTAGCACACACTCATAAAAAACTATTCGTTTAGATTTTTAATTGTTTTAATCATTTCACCAACTTTCCTCATGACATCCGGTGTGTTATCGCAAGTTACCGATTTCGATTGTAACCTTGAGCACTTTTTGCACAAATTAGCACACACGAATAAATATTATTCACTTAAAGTGTTAATGATTCAAATCGCCTCACCAACTCGTTGTTTATAATTTTTCGCAATTCAAGGTCTCTCCGCAGTTTTTCGATTGTCTTTTCTAATTTCAGAATTTTCACCGAAACAATACTTTGACTTTTACGCAAAAACTTGCGATTATTAATCACAGTTCTAAGATCATGCATCGCGTTGTAAGTTGATTACTTCAATAAAGAGAAATTCATAATAACTACTCGTTATATTCGATGATGATGAAATAACTAGTTCATTCAACCAATCAGATTATTCGGCATCTACGCTTCACGCCCGTTCATTTGATACCAAACACGAGCCATTTTGGAGCACCGGAAATGAAACTTAAGATTTTCGAGATAAGAATGCGATATTCAACATCTACGCTTCACGCCCGTTCATTTGATACCAAACAAGGACCATTTTCGAGCACCGGAAATGAAATGTCAGTCGACCGGAAGTGGCCATTTTCTGAATAAACTCGATGAGCTCTTTCATTTGCAATGTAGCAATCCGATATCAGATGAGTCGTTACGAAGTTATTCACATTTTTAATTCTTTTCACTTTTCTTAATGTAATACCATTATGTTATTAGTTTTTCATTGTTTGTTCTCCTTTTGTTACTTTGGATTTGATATTTTTGAAACATTTTTCAATTTTGAGATTTTTGATTTTGATTTGGTTGATTTTGATTTTGTTAATACTAATTTTGTTGATTTTGAGGATTTTGGATATTTTTCTAAGGCGCACCCTGTATATCGATTTTAAATTTAGCACCATTTTATTTATTTACACATCCTGTATATTAATCGAAAATGATAAGGATTGTGTTGGTACTGAACTTTAGCGGACAGTTGGCACTCCTGTAAAACTTTAACCCCACCGTAAAATTTTTGAATTTCCCGCCACTAACTTGAACTTAAAGCACTGCGGTGTTGCCGTTCTGGGGTGAAGCCAGATGGAATTCCCGGAAATTGAGAGCATTTTCGGCAACACTGTAGAACTTGCAAGCTCGGATTTTGAATTTCCCGCCTATTGAACTTGCAGTGTTGTCGGTTTGAGGTAAACCTGATGTAATTCCTGGACGTTGGATGCCCTTTCGGCAACACTGTAGAACTTCCAAGCTCAGATTTGAATTTCCCGCCTACATCTCGAACTTAAAGCGCCACAGCGTTGCCGTTTTGAGGTAAAGCCTTATGTGTTTCCTGGACGTTGGATGCCCTTTTGGCAACACTGTAGAACTTCCAAGCTCAGATTTGAATTTCCCGCCACTTGTATTTTAAATTTCCCGCGCGCCGCCATTTTGACTTCCGGGAAGACTTCCGGGAATACTTCCGGGAATACCTCAAGTACGGATATGATTAATAGTTCATAATAGAGAAGATATGTACCTGGTGGAGCCACTGGTGCTGCAATATGTGGTGGAAGACCTCCATTATTATCCCTAGCAACTTAAATGAAAGAAAACGGTTAATTAATTAAGTATAAACTTATCTTAGAAATAAATAAATATTGAAAAATATATTGACATTAGATAATATTTTATTATTGTAGTGTTTAACATGTAGAGTTAATATTAAGAAATATACTTGTAATTTGAAACATTACCTTGCAGTGGCATGATTGCCGCAGGGTCATCGACATCTTCATCGTTATTTGCAGCATCTGAAAATGTAAGAAAATAACTTGACAAAAATGTAATTTAATTTAAATTTCATTTCTATATGTAATGTATTCATCAATACCTTGAGGCAAGAGATTCAAAATGTTTCTTATGAAGAAACTTGGCCTTTGTAGAAATAATCCAACATTTCTATGGACACTAAAATCCTCTTGTTCTGCGGCTATAACAAATCAGATTCCCATTAAATGCATATACTAAATAGATGATATATTTATACATACACATACAGGGCGAACCAGAGGCTTCTACAAGCTTCATACCGTTATGGAGCATTCACAGATCTCTGGGTCGCCCGGTATATATGTATAGTATATATAACATAACATACCAATTCTTTCGTCCAATACTAAATATTTGGGTCTGCTTTTATGCGGATGCTCGATGTTATTTAAGAACCGAGATAATTTTATTGTTGCCGAGTTATCATACTTTTTAATGAGTTCTGCCAAAGCCCAGAAGTTGGGATGCTTTGGAAGCTCAGTGTTAAGTCCCCTATAGAAGCTCTCCACTGCATTGTTTGTACGATTTGGAGCTCCAATTAAGGAAATATTGGCGTTAGTCCATTGCTGCCGCCAGTAATTGATATATTGGCGGGCATTTTCTGGAGCTAACGCCATGAGAGCTTCCCTAAGGAACTCAACTGCTTCATCCAAAGTATCCGCAGGCAGCAGTGGCAAAACCAAATATTTGTGTATGATGACCCGGACATTAGCATGCCTGTACAGACCTAATTCTCGACCTAAAATATTAATATAAACTATTAGAAATCGAAATAATATAGTAGAGTTGTACCTAGCAGTCGAGGCTTGTTGTGCAATCATCAATTTAAATTTAGCTCAGGAGATTTGTTGTCGCGTTCTCTCAAGTTCTCCGAATACTTTCTTACTCTGCGCAAACACGTCTCGAGTGCTAGGTAATACTGTAATTGTTTTAATAACCCTTAAATAACACGCGCGCGCATATTGAAACCAGCACCCTAGAATTGTTGCCTCCGGGAATACTTGGTTAGCTGCATCTCGCAGAGATTTCTCATTATAGGCCATTTCTGTCACGATTCGTAAATTTGGGATCCTTTCCACAATTTTTGTCTTAATCTTAATAAATGATAATGCTGCCTGATACTCCTCCCTTCTTTTGAAGGGCATCAGGCAGTATGCGAATGGAATTGCCTAAACATATAATATTAACAAAACTCTGTCTTCGATTTAAACACTGACATCTTGCCGTTTTTTGGTGCATTAAGTGCACACAAAATAATTGTGTGGCACCTCCCGAACGTGGCACCACACGGAAAGTTCCGTCTAAAGCCACATGTATTTCATTAATTATATTTTCATGAAGTACGCCCACTACTAACGATGATATCCACATAAGTGAAGTCATCACATAGTGCACCACGCTGTTATTTCTAATGTCCCTTCCGATATGTTCACAGGTATAAAAATTACAATAAAACATTAATACAACTACAAGCTATTTATGTAACAAAGGGCATTATTAGACGTACCGATTATTATTGGTCAAGCAAGCGAAAATTAATTCATTTCTAGAAACCCTTGTTTTGTTGTTTTGCTGTCTCGATTGTAAGAAGGGGACCACCCACCTCCCTGCATATAACCTACATAACCGACCTACGCACTTCTGTCCGATAGTTGAAGTTAAAATTAATACGAAAGAAGGTGTTCGGGTCATATACTTCCCTTCAACCATAAATGAATCATTGAAATGTTGGCTTTCTGTTGTTTTTTCTTTCATTATTTTTTTTTTATAAATTGTTCAACTTTTCGTTCTCTACAATGATTGTTAATGTACATTTGATGGAACTATTATCATTTCATCAATTAAATTTGGCCTCGTGAACCCAAACCCCAACCTTCAGGGCGCCGCCGTAAAGGGGCGCCTTACAAGTTTTTTTTTTTTTTTATCAAATGTATGCTGTTTTTTATGAGCGATTTTGCAACTAAATAAATTAGGACTCAAATGATTTCTCAAAGCGAAAGTCACATATCACTATGTCAGTCCCTATCCAAGTGCAAAAGAAGAACCTACTAAATGAAGATATTAATACAATACAAATGTTAATGACAATAAAACACATTAACAATAATTAGAATTTATCAGAATAATGAAATAGTAATTTTAGAAACCAAACTGAATATTGAAACTTTCATAATATCGGATTTTGGAAAAATCCCGGCCAATTAAACTCATTTTTGCAATTGGAAACGATGCATTAAATCGTTCATTTCCATTAAGTTTACTTTAAAAAAAGTTCGTTACGAATCATCAAACACTTAATAACAAGTAGGTACAAATTTTGGGGTTATTATTTTTATACGTCAGACGTAATTTAATTGTTTGATTTACATAGCACCGTTGATTTCAATATCGTCACCTAAAACGTCATCGGTTATTCGTAATAATTGCATAATTTCCTCATTATATTACCGGCGTCCTAATAAAATATGAAAATAATTGCCATCGACTTGAAATTACAGAAAGCTTTCCAAATTAATTTGGGATTACGATTCTATAAGAATCTGTAAACACCCTACCCCTAAATTTTGAGTTAATCTCATTCGAACAGACAATAAAATTGTATAAAAAAATCAATAAATTCGCCTACATGTAAAATATATAAAAACAATTGTCATCGACTTGAAGTTTCAGGAATGTATTCAAAATTATAAACTAACTTCGCAGCAGGATGCCAGCTACTTTAGGGCCGGCCCTGCAAGTAATTTCAATACAATACCCATTTGGTATTGAATAAAATGTACCAGGGATATCTACAAGGTATCGAATAAAAAGTATCGATATAAAAAGTTCTCAGTTTCAAGTAATAGGATCGATACTTAATTTTATTTACGCGTATCAAACAATGAACCTCGAAATTCTAGATTAATACAATTTACCAAGTTTTTATTTTTGATCTAAAAATTATATTCAAAAAACATAGCTAACTGAATAGTTGTGGCTGATGGTTATTGAAAGTCCATGTTGTATTGGTAATTAATACACGATAATACTTTCAAATATGTATTGTCTGAGTTCGCGAAAATTGTTTCGCCACACAGTGGCTTCTTCAGGCGAAGAAATTGTCAAATTCGCCACTACTCAATTTAAACTTACGCAACTACACCACCGCACATTATGTATAAATAGTTAAAAATTCATTTTAAATGTACAATTTCTTCGCCTGAAGAAGCCACTGTGTGGTGAAACAATTGTCGCGAACTCAGACAATAAATATTTTAAAGTATAATCGTGTATTATTTACCAATATCAAAAAACATAGTTGGTAAGAACGTACAAAGAGCTTCAAATAATTGCTTTAAGCTGTCCTCGGCACCGACATTTCGTTTTCATTTGACTTATAATTTTTATGAATTTATAAATGTTCTGTCAATATTCCATACATTTACTTTTTGATTTCACAAATATTTTATATTTATTAAATATTATAATGCTCTAAAACGTTTTTATTATATTTTAATAATAAATAAAATAACAGTTTTAATATAATTGCGACAATCTTTACATTTATCCCACAAATAGAAAATAATTTTAAGATTTTTTTAACAATCTGAGACCTTACATTGTAATTAAAATAAGTACATTTTTCAAAAATTATCTTAATTTTCCAACATCTTGACAATTTTCAACATAAGTCCGCATATTTTAACTTTTCCAAAATGTTCAACAATTGACAAAAAAATTGAAATTACAAACTATAATTTCCGATAACCAACAAAATAGAACCGAGGTCTTATTATATTCTATTATTCTATTATTCCATTCACTAAGTATTCAGGCAAAGTTTTAGCCTGCTTTAAGCACTCTAATTTGTTCAAAGTAAACGTGCCGGCCCACCTCGACACTCAGTGAAGAGCACCGCGATGGGATTTCAAGTTGAGCCGCCCTCACGGGCTAAGCTCACCGGCAGGACGTCCCGCGGGCACGCCAGTTGGACACCGCGAGCGATGAACCGGCGGCGCGGGACACAGATTCGACTACGAGCTTTTTAACCGCAACAACTTTAATATACGCTATTGGAGCTGGAATTACCGCGGCTGCTGGCACCAGACTGGCCCTCCAATTGATCCTCGTTAAAAGGTTTAGAGTGTTCTCATTCCGATTACGGGGCCTCGGATGAGTCCCGTATCGTTATTTTTCGTCACTACCTCCGCGTGCCGGGAGTGGGTAAGTTATCCAAGGATAAGTGGTACGATCTAAGGAACCATAACTGATTTAATGAGCCTTTCGCGGTTTCACCTTAATTTGGCTTGTACTGAGACATGCATGGCTTAATCTTTGAGGCAAGCATACTACTGGCAGGATCAACCAGGGAGCTGTGTTTTTGTCGCCGCCGCTGCTGGAGCAGCAGCAACAAAGCTAAAACAAACCAGCTCTTTTATTAAGAAGTGGATTATAATAAAACAGTTTTAACTTTATTTTGTATAACTTATATGTTTATTTTTGTGACTTAAGTTTCGGTAATACAATTACCATTTGGTAATGTATAACGAAGTAGAAGCCTCCAGCATAAACAATAAGAAGTGGATTATAAATTCTGCTATGCGCTACGCACATATTTTTGCAGACCCACGACTTCAGGCATAAGAAAATATACTGTTTATAACTACTTTTTATTCGTTATAGGTAGAAACCAAAAGATATTTCTTTGTAAAGGCCGGTTTTGATAGTCAGCGTGTTAGGTACGCCGCGTATAACGTAATACGTCCAGCGCAACACGCCGGCACTCCTCAGTAGAATTGTACTGCTAGTGTTTTCCTACAGAGCGCAATACGGTTCACGCCAGCCTTATGCGCCGGGCGTGATAGACCCGACTGCGTTCGGTGGAGTCAATTGCGTCGTACGCGGCGTGTTTCTTGAACTGTGTCTGCATTTTGCTTTCTACATTCCTTGTGTTTGTTTGTTTCTACATTTAAATAAAATTGTTGCCTGTTTATACATTTAAATAATGTCTAAAAAGGTTCCCAAAAAAAAATATCATTTAGTGGTGAAGAAGACGAACAATTAATTGAGCATGTTAGTTCAATCAATTGAATATTTATGGAATATGAAGCATGTTGATTACAAAAGTGCTCACAAGAAAGAAAAGGATTGGGTTGATATTGCCAACAAATTGATAAAGAGAAAACGTAAGTATATATCAATTATTATTTATTTAGTTATTAACAATAAAATAAAGTAGCATACCACCTAGAACAAGGGGAGGTGCTTTTTTTAGTGGGAACATATTATTTTTTCTACATATATAAGATAACTTATCGTAAGGTGACAATTTCTATTAAAATATTCCATAAATCTGTGTCTTACTTGAAAACCTGCAGATTTTTCAAAGCCACCTGTACCTGCTAAAGGTATCATGTTTTTGGTAGGTAACTCAATATCCTCTACTTCTTCTTCTGCACTGCTATAGTGAGTCGATGAATATTCTTTCCTCAACATGTTATGCAAACAGCAGCACACAACGATTATTAGATCTACAGTTTTGGGTTTTATGTTTATAGGTGTGAAAAATATTCTAAAAGTTTGGCACAGTATCCCAAAGGCATTTTCGGACACTCTTCTTGCTCGACTTAAATGATAGTTGAAGTTTCGCTTCCCCAAATCTCTTGCTGCTTGCTTCTGGCAGAATGGTTTCATCATATGTTCATTTAAGGAAAATGCTTCATCTCCAAGTATCACATGAGGCAGAATTATATTTGAATTTGGTAACATTTCGGGAGGAGGAAATATAACTTAACTTCTAACCAAATCATTCATAGCTGATTTTTTAAAAATACCTGAGTCGCCTTCTTTGCCATAGGCACCCACGTCAATGAGTAAAAACTTGTAATTTGCATCAACCATTGCAAGCAGGACAATTGAATAATATCCCTTATAATTGAAATATAGACTTCCTGATTTGCCCAGTGCTTCTATTCTCACGTGATTGCCATCGATCGCTGAAACGCAATTCGGAAAGTTCCACCGATTCCTAAATTGTTCACTTTTCTTCTTCCAGTCAATTTGATCATGCCCAGGCATGTTGTGCAACAACTTTTTCTTTAAAGCCTTCAAAACTTGTGGGATAATGTTACACAGGGCAGATGTAGATATGCGGAAACTGAATGATAACGATCTCTGCGATTCGCCCGTTGCAAGAAACCTAAAACGAAAATTGTTTTTTTTTTATTATCTACAACACATTAACACATTAGTTCAATATTAACTACTTAAAAAAAAGCCTATTTTAAATAAAAAAAATTGTTCTTTTTTTAGCAAATGAATGCCGAAAACGATGGAAAAGTATCCGTGATCATTACAGAAGGTAAAAAAAGAAGATTTTGGTTGGACAGGATCAGCTGCAAAAAAAAGAGGACAACCTACTGGGACAGATTATCATTCTTAGATATAATTGAAGATGAGAGAGACACGTTTTGTAATGCTAGCCCTAAACCTAAAACTCCCGATTTTGAACAACCTTTCGACGAGCCAGACCTTAATTGTCAAATTGAAAAATTCCCAGTTCAATTTCCTGACAAAAGCGATGGGATCCCTGAAAACTCCAGAAACCTCACCCTCTGTAAACGACAAAAACGAAGAACTGAAAACACTGCAGTATTAAAATATCTGAATGAAAAAAAAGATCAAAACACACAGCTCAACGATTGCATTACACAAATATTAAAATGTGACGAACAGGATGACGTAGACCTTTTTTTCAAAAGCATTGCTATGTCAGTAAAAAAATTAAACCCCATCTGGTGACCAATACGAAATTAAAAGTATTACAAATAATATCTGATATGGAACAGCAGGAACAGCTTGATACTTTTCCAAACAATTTAACTATTTTAACTAATGCTTCAAAATCACATTACACTCCTTCATTACAATATAGTGAACAACTCCCCAACCATTCCATCCAACATTCCTCAACTTTAACTTCACCTGCAGCTTATCAGTCATAACTCTCATATCATTCCGTTCAGAATGCTTCAACTTTAAATTCACCTGCAGCTTATCAATCACAATTCTCGGACGTATCCTCTAATATCATTAAAGAAGCTTATCAAACTGTACTTTCTGATGATGACTAGTAATTAATGTAATTACTAATTATAATATCATTTTTTGTTATGTAATTATAATTAATATTTGAAATTAATTATTAGACATGGGCACTTACTTTTCAATAAACCCTACAAAAAATGGTTTAAAAATGTTTTTTTACTTTCTCCGTTACGAAGTACGAGAAAGTATTGTGATCGTGATTTTTTTTTCAAAATTTTTTTTTACGGAAATATCCGTTTTGGGGTCCCTAGATGCCATTTCAACAATTTCTGGAAAAAAAAAATTGTGTCTGTGTGTGTGTGTGTGTGTTTGTGTGTGTGTGTCTGTCTGTGTGCGCTGTATCTCAAAAACTAATAAAGCAATTGATATGAAACTTTGAATATATGTCTTATTTGATAATCTGAAGAACTGAAAAGCTTTTGGTAAAATTTCGTACACCGGAAGTGGGTGTTTACCTTAACAGTTTTTTGTTTTTTGCCAATATTTTCTTAAATATGAAAAATATCATAAAAATATTTAAGCAAATATTGAAGACAACAAAGAAATGAACATCTTTTGCTTGAAAATATTTTTCATAAAATCATTGCTATTCGAGAAAAAAATTTATTATTTTTTTAAAATTTTTGCTTTATAATTATGAAACTATAATAGTTACAGCAAATTTGTGTGAATAATAATTGTAGAGAATGACAAAATGAACAACTTCTAAAGAATAAGTTTTTTTCGAAATCTCGGTAGTTTTTGAGTAAACCGAGTTTTTGAATTTGAAGTATAATTTTTCCACTTTCATGATTTTGACGTTTTAAACGTCAATTTCATCCGAGTTTACCCAACGCTCGATGTACATTTAAAATATGATTTCAATTGAAAATAAACCCATGAAAACGTAAATATAAAGTCGGAGAAAGTAACATGATGGCCACATCACCATTTTTTTTTCTTACCTTGCCAGTTTTTCCGTAGGACTTATTGGTTCCATGACTCGATTACAGGGAGAAATTTCGAGGTCTTCTTTGATGTCATTCAAGATTATACTAAATTGCTCTCGAGTAAATCTAAAGTACCTTCTAAACTTCTCTTCGTCATCCATCAAATGCCTCTGAATCAATATACGAAAAGTACCCTCTTCTTTTCTTTTCAAAATCACATTGCTGGTAAGTTTTCGTATTACAAAGTTTTTGAGTATTCTTACTTCTTCTTCTTCCGTCAAATGTTTTTCAAGTAACAAAAGAGCTAGTAACTTTAATTTTCGGCTCATTGTAGTTTATGTGTGGGCTTTTAAAAGGCAACTACTTGGTTTTTAAACGAAAATACGACACAAGGGGCCCAGCGTATTAGGACCCTAGGAAAATGCAAATACGCAGCGTAATGAATAATGCGCTCCTGCCAGCGTGAAATGGTCGGCACGTCGTACGCCGCGCACAAAACACGCTGGCTAGGAAAACCGGCCTTAAGTCTATTCTAAGACTATTGTCTATTCATTGTTCGTTAGTTTGAAAATCATCGTCTCGGCCGGAGACCACGCATGTTAGGTCTCCTGTACGTCTGACTTGATGATATATTTTCAACTGAACGTCATTTTATTATTATCGCTATTAATTTGGGAGTTTAAGAGTTATTGCAAATTTTGAAAATATTACATGTCCGAGGACATGTTGATCGCCTATGAGCCATACGCATAAATGAATATGTGAAATGGGTCCCGCGTTCTTGCTTTGGGACAGGTTGAAAAACTACCTGTTAGAGTTGCAGTACGTTCGATCGCGCGACGGGCGTAAAACATTTAAAACCCCCCCGGTCCAGGGTACCCATCATCAACATGAACGTTTAAATATCATAATCTGGGTACCCACGATCTTGCATTAAATTTCATGGGACGAGAAAATATTAATCGCTCTCTTTTTCCTTTTCTCCTTCGGGGGTTTCGGGTGTTGGAGCCATTAGAACCCTCTCTGTTGTCATAAAATACAGATCATGTTATTTATTATAGTAAAGACAATAATAAACCTACACGATTCAGTAATAAAATCTATAACACAGGATTCACCAATCACTCCATGACCCCCCATAAGCACCCTTCTCACACAGCGGTTCAGAATGTGTATCCTAATTTATTTATTTTTCTCCACAAATGCTCGCATGCGGCGATAAAAATACAAGTCACATCAAAAAGTAAAATTATTGTTTTTACTTTTTGAATAAATTACGAATATTGCGGATTCGCATCGTGGCCCGTCGTTAATCGTGCCTTTGCACATTTAGCGATAACGCAAGTCCGAATATAAAACAAAATTGCGAGCGAGTCATGTTTACAAGTGGATTCGACAAGATAAAACGCCATTAATTCTGTTTTCGTTCAAATATTTTATGTTCGTGAAAAATTTTCGCTCCGGCGACAGACAATACGCTTCTGTCACAGCGGTTCAGAATGTCAATCCGATTTAAATGAGAGCCGTGCCTACAAGCGAATTCGACGAGATAGATCCGGAAGACGCAATTAACTTCCTCATGGAACCGTTTCATGTTCAGGGTTAAGAATGTCTTTCCGAACTGAGATTTTCACGAATTGTGACCATTTGCCGCCGAAAATCAACACTATAAATCGCACATATCAGTGAATAATTGAAAAAGTACATTGTTGTTTCAGATCAATTCACTTTGAGAGATAAAAGCACAACGTTCTGCATTTACCAAGATGTAATTAGTTGCAATATGATGACGAGAAATCGAATGGAACCACCCCAAGAACCCGAGAATTATTCAAATTGTAGTAATTTGCCACCGAAAATCAACACCAGAAATCACACTTTTACGTAAGTAATTGAAAAAGTGCATTATTGTTTTTGGCCAATTCACTCTGAGATATGGATATACAACGTGCTGCATCGATTAAAGTGCAATTTGTTGCAAGATAATGATGAGAAAACGAGAATAACCGCACAAACAACCTGAGAATTTCACAAATTGTGACTTTACGAAAGCGAAAATTTTTATTTCACAAGAAAAATCAACACCGGATATCACGAATTTTTGCAAATAATTGAAAAATTACATAATTATTTTTGAGCAATTCACTTTGAAATATAAAAATGGAAGGTGGTGCATCGATCAAGATGTAATCGGGTGCAATGCGATGATGGAAAATTGAAAAGAATTGACAAAAAAAACCTAAACCAACCTTATTTTATCTTATTCGTAAGGACGTGTCAGCCGCGAACTGCCAATAGTGACCCTTTTGAAACCGTACACTGCCGGCATCCCTGCCAACATCCCCACAGTACACGCACCCTTCATCCACATGTCCTTCACCATCGCATCGTGGCACATTTCCCTTCGGTCACGTCCCCGACAGTCCTAACCCAACCCAACCAGACCCAACCCAACCCAACCCAACCCAACCCAACCCAACCCAACCCAACCCAACCCAACCCAACCCAACCCAACCCAACCCAACCCAACCCAACCCAACCCAACCCAACCCAACCCAACCCAACCCAACCCAACCCAACCCAACCCAACCCAACCCAACCCAACCCAACCCAACCCAACCCAACCCAACCCAACCCAACCCAACCCAACCCAACCCAACCCAACCCAACCCAACCCAACCCAACCCAACCCAACCCAACCCAACCCAACCCAACCCAACCCAACCCAACCCAACCCAACCCAACCCAACCCAACCCAACCCAACCCAACCCAACCCAACCCAACCCAACCCAACCCAACCCAACCCAACCCAACCCAACCCAACCCAACCCAACCCAACCCAACCCAACCCAACCCAACCCAACCCAACCCAACCCAACCCAACCCAACCCAACCCAACCCAACCCAACCCAACCCAACCCAACCCAACCCAACCCAACCCAACCCAACCCAACCCAACCCAACCCAACCCAACCCAACCCAACCCAACCCAACCCAACCCAACCCAACCCAACCCAACCCAACCCAACCCAACCCAACCCAACCCAACCCAACCCAACCCAACCCAACCCAACCCAACCCAACCCAACCCAACCCAACCCAACCCAACCCAACCCAACCCAACCCAACCCAACCCAACCCAACCGAACCCAACCCAACCCAACCTAACCCAACCTAACCTAACCGAGCCTCACCAAACTTCACCAAACCCCACCAAACCTCACCAAATCTCACCAAACCTCAACAAACCTCACCAAACCTCACCGAGCCTCACCAAACCTCATCAAACCTCATCAAACCTCACCATACCTCACAACCGAACCAAGCCTCATCAAACCTCACCATACCTCACAACCTAACCAAGCCTCATCAAACCTCACCAAACCTCACCTAACCTCACCAAACCTCACCTAACCTCACCAAACCTCACCTAATCCAACCTAACCTAACTGGACCAAACCAAACCAAACCAAACCAAACCAAACCGAAAAGTTTAAAACAAATAAAAAAGTTTATGGATTATAAGTTCTCGACAAGTCAAATTGAAATAAGCAAGTAAAGAGAAAAATATTAATGATATTGCGTGAGTGATACGCAGTTTTCCCAGGCGGTCGCCCATCCCAGTACTTATCGCGCCCGGTGTAACGTAACCTCATTTTACACGGCATGACCACTGGCAGCATGTACATTCTGAACCTCTGTGCTATAAGCTGGTATTCATGGGGAGGGAGTAGCCATGACTCTCTCAATAGCCCCATCGTCATTATCGTAACTGATGACGCGGGTGAACGACGAGAGTCGCCATGACTCTCTTAACAGGGGTCAGTGTCATTATTGTAACTGATGGCGCGGGCGAACGGCGGGTGGAGCAATGACCAGCCTAATGGGACCGGTGTATAATTATTGTAAATTCACCGATTTCTGGTGTATTTTCAAATTCAGAGTTTTTCTTAATGCTCAATTGTAAACCAAAAGATTCTCAAGGTAGAAACAATTTTGGTAGCACATTCTGAACCGCTGCGCGAGAAAGGTATACTTCACCGTAACGAAACAATTTTCAATCAATTTTGTTTCTTCGATAGACAGGTGGTTGTTTCATTCGACAAAAATACTTTCCGCCAGAATTCAGATATTCAGTCATTAATACCGAAAGATTGGAAACAACAATGCGACTCTTTGAAGAGACAAATTTGGGAGCACATTATGAACCGCTGTGCGAGAAATGTATCCATGACCGTACCGAAATGATATACAATCAATTTTGTTTCTCCGCAAGACGATGGTTTTCATTCGTCTTTATTAGTCTCTTTTTAATACTGGGTTGTAAACCAAAATATTTTCAAAGTGAAAACACAGTTTATGTTTATGCGCGATGAGAATTTTGGGTGATAATTCTGAACCGGTGTGCGAGAAGGGTACTTATGGGGGACGGGTAGGTGGTGTAGTTTCGGATATAGCAAAAATTTGTCAAAACACGGAATCGCTAAATTATGCATCCATCCGATTTCCTTTCGACGTCGGGTGTGTTTGTGTGTTCACATGTAAAAACGCAAACGCTGAAGAAAAAGCGAAATAAATTTCTGGGTGACAATTCTGAACCGCTGTGCGAGAACGGTACCACTCATGAGGGAGAGGTAGCTGTTAAGTTCGGATATAACAAAATTTTGTCAAAACGCGGAATCGCTAAATTATTATTATTCCTTGTTTCATATTTAACGTAGAAATATCCATATAGCATTTACACATTAAAATAAAAATGCAATTCTTTTTGTGATATTCAATAATATTACTAAAGTCTAATCATTAATGTTAATGAAGAGAGCCAGCAACACAAGCACTGTATGTCTTGTTTATACTTGTAAAATATTATTATATTATATAATCATTAAATGCCATAAACACAGCATTTACGATCAAGTGTGACTGACCGAGATTTTCTCCAAATACCATAACTGCAGCAAACCTCGTATGATGGCACAATATAATAGGACATAATCATTAAAAAAGTAATACAATGATGGTGGCACACCATAAAAGTGTCAATGGATTTTCGCTAACGCGAACGATCCTCACCATGTATTATTCTTTCTTCATATTTCACGTAGAAATATCCATTATTTGCACAATTAAAATAAAAATGCAATTCTTTCCATAATATTCATTATTATTATTATTAACTCGAGTCATTAATTTTAATGAAGAGATATACATCCACATCACCACTTTTCAAAATACGACATATTGCATGACGCATGATAATTGCGGCGATGGACGAATCCCCAAGCAAAGGGCAGAGTCTCAACAGATCGCAGCGTGGTAACTGCTCTACCGGGGACAACACCCTGCTAGGTACTTAAGTCGTCTACAAACAATTTCGAGTTGTGACATCGAAATATAGACCGATAGTCGACCTTTGGAGATGAGGCAAAAAAGAGCCGAAATGTCCGGTCGTCCGTCATTCATCCCGTACAGGTAATTTAGGGGCCAGTGCGACGCGAGGTGCGAACACCGCACGCATAGTCAACTCCGTGCTTTCGCAGTTCCTATGCATACTGAACATCGGGATCAAGCCAGCTTTTGCCAGATGTACCGCCCCAGTCAAACTCCCCGCCTGGCAGTGTACTCGAATCGGATCACGCGGGAGCATATGACATCGATCGGCCGAAGGCCTCCCCCGAGAGGTCGACCGACGCTTCACGCCACTTGGCACGCTTGGCTCGAGAACACCGTGCAGACCGCCGCGGTTAGCGAACGGCGCACGCGTTCCGCCTAACCGAGTAAGTAAAGAAACGATGAAAGTAGTGGTATTTCAGATTCGACGACGCAAAGCCGCCTCCCACTTATGCTACACCTCTCATGTCTCCTTACAGTGCCAGACTAGAGTCAAACTCAACAGGGTCTTCTTTGCCCGCTAATTTTTCCAAGCCCGTTCCCTTAGCAGTGGTTTCGATACATAGTGGGTAGGGACAGTGGGAATCTCGTTAATCCATTCATGCAAGTCACTAATTAGATGACGAGGCATTTGGCTATTAAAATGACATTTATTGCAACGAAACAGAGTAACTCATTAATACTAAATACTTAGGACTAACAAATTACAACCACAACATGCTACCACATTTCGGCATGGTAAGGCCGATGCCGTACGGCTCCTGGGATGCAATGGACCCCTAAGGGTTACTTCCCTCCCGGATGAGGATGTTGCTCAACACTCGTATACGGTTGGGGTTGTTGGGGGCGGGCGGAATTCCCGGGCGGTAGGACCGACTCCATATCGCCCTCATGAAGCCGGCATAGATAATAGTCCGCCAGTGCAGGGTCGAGTTGACGTACGCCGCCCTGAGACCTGCGCCAAGCTTTAGCCTGTCAACGGTGACGCGGTTGCAGGTTGGCCACATGCCCCTCGCACCTACAATCAGGGGACTGAAATTGAGAAGCACGCCCGGCCATTTATGTCCCGCGGCTTCTATAAAGTGAAAATTGTCGTAAACAATTCGCTTGGCCTCCCAAGACTCAGCCAAAGAGCGCGATCCCTCGCACGATACCTGCACATCGCAGACAGTGGCAGCTGAGTTAGAGTGAAAGATCACCAAGTCAGGCTTGTAGAGTCGACCGTCGGGGTGGCGCACATGCGCCTCCTCCTCGACAGTCCACCCTGCAGCCCGACATTGTTTGGCGATTCTCGAGCATATATAGTTATGCCTTTTGATGCGCAGGTGATAAGTGGTCTCGCAGCCCTAAAGAACGTGGCTTATCGACTCCACACGAGGACACCCTGCCCGACACTGCCGAGCTTCGACAGGGTTGGACATGATGCCCACGGTGGGAAGATTTGAAGTCCGGAGTTGCACGGCCTTGACGTAATCCTTACCTGACCAGAAGGATGGTGACCGATGAATCCAGGCTCGGCTCGCAGTATCGTGCTGTGCACCGGCCAGACCCTTGGAAAAAGGGCTGGCCGCCAGGTGGTCAGCAAAGGCCACAGTGCCTTGTGTGGCGCGCAATCGCTCTACGCGTGCAAGGAATCGGTTGAACAATACTACCCCGCGAAGACTCTCCTCTGGCATCTCTGCTATCCTCGCAAGCCTACCAGCGTATATGGTTGGCACCTGACTGCGCAGGTGCGGCACCCCAAGCCCCCCATTCCTGACACTAGCATAAAGCAAATGGTCAGCGGTGTGGGAGTTGAGGTGCAGCACCCGCTTGATGGTCTTGCGTATCAGTTTGTCGGCACTCTTCAGCGTTTCTCCAGTGATCGTGGGCACCTGGAAACCATGCAGTAGCCGAGGTATGACGCGGGAGAGGAGCAAGTGGAATTTTTGATTGGGCTTTAGGGGGGGCCGCTCGAGAGCCGGCAGCCACCTTGAAAGGTTTTACAAGGTGGGCTTCCGGATCCCGGACGGGTCCACCATATGGCTCAGATATTTGAACGAGTTTTAGTCCGTGATGACAGGCAGGAACTTACCCTCCAACCGGAACAGAGGGCGGGACCGGGGCACGCTTTTGCCCTGCACAGTGGCGGCCGACAACGATTTTAGGGGGTTGAATCCCATCCCCCTGCGGCGAAGAAAGCCGGCCGCCTTCTGCAGGGCAACAGGCACATCGGCGTCCCGGTCCTCGAGTACGATGAGATCATTGGCGTACGCGAGGACTGGGCACTTGGTGCCCAGGTTACCCAGACAGCCACCGGAACCGGAGGCCCCCAGGTCGGAGAGCAGTTTGTCCATCGCCATATTGAACAAGAACGGACTAAGAGGATCCCCTTGCTTCACCCCGCGTCGCATCCTCAGAGGCCTCGACACCGCCCCCCACATTTATTGGAAGTGGTGCAACCATCTAAAGACTCAAGGATGTAGTCGGATAGCCCCGCCGGAAAATTGAAGCGGCGCAGGGCCCTCTGGATGGAATGGTAAGAGACGTCCAAGGCTACCACATTATACGATTTCCCAGCCGCTTTACGACTGGAGATATAAAAATGTACTAACGTGCTGTTTACGATGGTGCCGTCAGTGTTAATGAAACCCCGTTGGGCGGAGTTCAAGACCACCGTGCTGGACAGTCGGGCCAACAAAACCCTGTGAAAAAGACGCTGCAGGGCCAAAGCGATAGTGATGGGGCGCCAGTTCGAGGGATCAGTAAGATCACCATCCTTCGGAAGAAGCACCGTCCGCAGCTGCTTGAAGGACGCTGGGGAGACTCCAAACATCAAAATGATGTTAAAGATGGCCGACAGATAGTGCGTGTTTGCCTTCCTAACATCGGCGACGGAAATGCCGCCGACGCCAGGAGCAGCGGCAGTCCAACCTTTAGCAGCGGACAGTATCTCCTCAGGAAAGATGAGTTCATAAAGATGTGAGAGATCTTCTAGCGGAGGGTAAGTATGAGGTTCGTCATCCGATGGAGAGGGAGATTCAAAAATATCGCCGTAAAGCTCCTCTACTGCCGACATGGTGGGTGTTATGACCGGCTGGGTGAGCGAGGTGCCTGACAGAATTCGGTCGACAAGGAGACCAGGATCCTTTTTAAAAAGGTCCTGCGCGGCCTTGTAATCCTGTATCCGTCGCTGCCTCCCAGACGAAGCTGGATTATTCGGGGGGGGCCGCGGCCGATGCAGGACGCCCAGATGGACGTGGGCGTCGTTTGGTCTTAAAGCCTGCGGCGATCAGCTTATCTAAAGAACCCGGAAGGGCCCTGCGAGACGAAACCAAGCACTTACGTATCAGGGCTTTCTGGTCTGGGGTAGAGTGCTCGGCGCACATCGTGATGGCGCCGAGAACAGCTGGTCGGGACGAGTCAAGGTCGGTACAACTTACCGATCTTCTGGAGCCCAGGGGGGCTAGCGGACGTTCTGCCGGGGCGAAGCTGATTAAAGGTGCGAGCGGTATCGTGGCAACCTGGGATGTAGAGCTGGTGGATCATCCGGTGGTGAGGCTGGTCGCTTGGCAGAGGTCTCAGAGGGCGTGGAGATCACGGTCGGCGGGTGGGCGACGAGGGTGGGTGGCGCCTTAGTCCTCTTCGACTGCGGTCTCAGAGATGAATCCTCCGGGGACAAAATGCGGCCGCGCTTGCCAGGGGTGGGGCAAGGCTCGTCGGCGATGCTGGTAGAGGCTCCCAGTTTAGCTATTAAAAGTTTGGTGCCCACAGTGGGAGCTGTGGGCGGTGTTTCTGGATAGCGTGGGGAATTCTGAGTGGAGGGAGTAGCGGAAGAGATGGTGGGTTCCACGCTGGTGGTAGGCCTTGAGGAGAAAGAAGAACCGGTGGTCCCTCCGAAGAGTTTACGAGACTCCTCTAGAACCTCCTTCCTCGCTAGTTCGAGATGACGTTGGTAGACTAGCTGCTCCCTCCTATACCGGATCACGTGTTCCGTTAATTCGGTGGCCACCCTCATATCCTTCAGGAAAGGTTTCCCCTTTTCGCTCCTGGCCTCAATACTGGCCAGCTTACTGAAGGTGATCGCGTCTGGGGTTGGTAGTTTGGCCTCTAATTCCCTTTTAGACTCAAGGGGGTGATGGCGGGACTCATTTTGCCTCACTAAGTTAGACGAGCTAAAGTGGGAGGCACAAAACCTGCACTTAACACGGTCTGAGTTTCCACAGACGCGTGAGTGCAGCACGCAAGCTGCCCTAGTGGACAACACCCGAGTGCATTTGGGGCACGGGTATGTCGAGGCGGCTGTGGTGGATGTGGGACCCTGGACACTGGATTGGCTCGCAGTACCGTGGCTGGTTGTGGGTTTGGGATCCTCCTCTTTGGAACCGGTTCTGGCCGGGGAGGTCGAAGTTTTCGACCTCGTTTTAGCTATGACTGGGCGGAAAGAAGACGACATCCTGAAGCTTCAGGGGCGTGGTTGCGGTGTATTTACAGTAGTGCCACGGGGCAGGGGTATGGTGAAGGAAAAAAAAGTTTGACCTTGACTTTGACCTTGACTTTGAGTTCAAGGTCATCGGATATTGGTTACCGGAAGTAGGATCTAGGATACGTATGATGTTCAGGAAGTTTGTGGAATTAATTGGGAATTATTTGGGAATTATTGGGGATTTTTCGGGAATTTAATAGGGAATAAAATAAATGCAGACTTACTGAACGGGAGACGCGGCACTACTGCCTCCGGCTGGGCCTCTCGGACTGATGTCGTCGGCGGTGGCCCCCTTGCAGATTCTCAGTTCGTTCGGCGTCGGGCTTTGCCCCCGGCCTGAATTCAGTGAGGTTATACACTTTAGGCGGAGCGATTTTAAAATACGTCCGTCGCACGCGCTTGCTTAAATTTCTTTAAGAGAGTCATAGTTACTCCCGCCGTTTACCCGCGCTTGCTTAAATTTCTTCACGTTGACATTCAGAGCACTGGGCAGAAATCACATTGCGTCAACACCCGCATTAGCCATCGCAATGCTTTGTTTTAATTAGAGAGTCGGATTTCACAAGTCCGTGCCAGTTCTGAGCTAACCGTTGAATGGCGGCGGAAGAGGACACCGGCCCACGCACGCGGAAGGACGAGCCAACCGATGCGCGAACACGGGCCTCGCAGCAAGGAAGTTCCGCGGGATGCCAAGGCACGAAACCGAGCTCGGATCGGCGCACGCGAACGCGCGCGTCCCCTCGCCCAGGCCCGGCACGTCAGCCAGGACCCGCTTCCCGACCAAGCCCGACACGCCCCGATCCTCAGAGCCAATCCTTATCCCGAAGTTACGGATCCAATTTGCCGACTTCCCTTACCTACATTATTCTATCGACTAGAGGCTGTTCACCTTGGAGAACTGCTGCGGATATGGGTACGAACCGGCAGGATACTCGACGTGGCCCTCTCCTATATTTTCAATGTCCGAGGGGAAGATCCGGACACCGCCGCAACTGCGGTGCTCTTCGCGTTCCAAACCATATCTCCCTGCTAGAGGATTTCATAGAACTCGAACGCTCATACAGAAAAGAAAACTCTTTCCGGATCTCCCGACGGCGTCTCCAGGTCCTTTTGGGTTGCCCCGACGAACTCTCTTGCAAGGGCACGACTCATTAACGGTTATTCCGGAATAGCAACCGGATTCCCTTTCGCCCGTTGGGTGTGATTTAATATCAACAATGATTCATTCACCGTCATCGATACACCAACATCAACATCGGCTTTCGCCTAGGGATTAGTATCGACTGACTCGTGTGCAACGGCTGTTCACACGAAACCCTCCTCCACGTCAGTCCTCCAGGGCCTCGATGGAGTATTTCGGTATTTCGGCTTATCTTATTGCACAAACAATAAGAGGGATGAGGACTTAGAAGAAGCTATTAGTGAGCTTAGGCAGGTAATAGGGTCATTAGAAAGTAAAGGGGAGATTATAATAGGTATCGTACGAGACGCCCCAGAAGTGAGGCGCGAAAACGTCGTCCTGCACATCCTCCCTAGGCAATGCGCGCTAGGCACGGCCTTCACTTTCATTACGCCTTTAGGTTTCGCTAAGTCCCAATGACTCGCGCACATGCTGGACTCCTTGGTACGTGTTTCAAGACGGGTCCTAAAAGTACCCAATGCTTAAGCGTCGCCGACGGGCGTATAAAACGGAGTCTGTCCGAGGACACCGTCGCCAGCAGTCGAGCGGGTCCGGTGAAGTCGAGGCACGAGTCCTCAGACGCCCACCGGATATCCCCAAGCACTTGCGACGGGCCGGACGCGTATCGTAAGATCGTGGCCCGCGCTACAGTTGTACCGTCGGGCAAGCAGGCCGGGAGACGGGGGTCCGAACGGAAACAGCCCGAAGGCGCCACGCGGTCTCCACACCCATCCTTAGGCCTGCGCCCAACGGGTGGCGACGTTCTACTAGGGGAGAAGTGCACGCGAATCTCCCCATTCGACCTTTCGGGTTTCTTAGGTTTACCCCTGAACGGTTTTACGTACTATTGAACTCTCTCTTCAAAGTTTTTTCAACTTTCCCTCACGGTACTTGTTCGCTATCGGTCTCGTGGTTATATTTAGCCTTAGATGGAGTTTACCACCCACTTAGGGCTGCACTCTCAAGCAACCCGAATCTGAGGAGAGATCCTCCCGCTGTCGGCGGCGATCGATACGGACCTGGCACCCTCTATGGGTAAGTGGCCCCCTTCAAGAAGGACTTGGACGCACCGCACGACCTCGGGATGATGGATCCTCTCTAACACCACATTTCCCGGCGACAACGTGTAAGACGGCCGCGGGATTCGGTGCTGGGCTTTTCCCTGTTCGCTCGCCGCTGCTAAGGGAATCCTGGTGTTAGTTTCTTTTCCTCCGCTTAATAATATCCTTAAATTCAGCGGGTAGTCCCACCTGCTCTGAGGTCTGAATCAGATTTATATGTATATAAAAATATATATACGTTTTCGTTTTGACAACGTTCACACACACTATAAGTTATACATTTTTGGTTTACATATGACTTACACCCGACCTATACGGCCGTATTGGATCAACAAAAAGATAATTCACATATATATAAACACACCAAAAACGTCAACGCACGACGTAACATCTCACATCTTTGATAGGTTTGTGTGATGTTTGTCACGTCTTTTGCATTACGCGAACAAACAGTGTGTTGTCCACGCGCTCTACACGCACGGCCAGACGTCCTGAGAGTCAATGTCTACTAGTAAACGACGACCGGTGTGTTCTGCGCGGATGACGACGATTGTTCATCTCGATCGCGAACGCGGTTCTTATCCACTTTAAGGGGACGGACTTCTATCGAAATGCGAACCTCCAGTTTGAGCCCCGCGATGTTATTCCTCATTATTCGTTTCCGAATGTCACAGACGAGACGGGTGGACGGCAATGGGAACAACAACCGGGCAGTCTTGGAAATAGAAACGACCCTCAGCCAGGAATGGTCCAGGAACAGTATCCAAGGACCGCAATGTGCGTTCGAAATGTCGATGTTCATGTATCCTGCAGCTGCGTTCTTCATCGACCCACGAGCCAAGTGAATCACCGTTCAGGGTAATATAAGAGTGTTTTGAGAATCAAGTGGAGGCGAACCTCTATCTAACATTCTGCCACTCTTGGTGACAGACGTTTTGTATTTTTTTATTTTTCAGGGAAACTTTTTAAACAACACATTAATTTTACAATATTTTCAAGAAAACAAAAAAGTTTTCCTTACTCTTTTATAATTTCTCCTGACGGATAATATTATTATTGTAAAAGAGTCGTTACATGTACGTTCTAATAAATGTTTATCTGTGAACAGGCGAAATACATTTAAAACCCTCTGTGTTATAATTTATGTTTATAATAAATTTTAGACCTGGTTACCTTGATTCTCACAAATAACATAACAAAATCGTCATTATGACACGTCTACGTGCGTGGATGGTGCTGATGCTTCGTATTGCGTGCGTAATGTTATTCGACGAGAATAATAAGTGGTGTATATAACGGTTACGCACAAATATATACGTACACGGCCTACTCACGCCACTGCGTGGTTACCGAATATCACAATATTGCGGTCTCTTCGTTATATTTCCTCTTTTTTTATCATCTTAAACGAACACGCACACAACAACCTATCCACACAACGTAAATGTGTTAATAATAATAATAATGCTGCGGTTGGTTCTTTCTCTCACAAGACGACGGATCTCGCACATAACATGCGAGAAACGAAACGCCCGATGGTGTTTCGTATTGCGTGCGCAGTGTTATTATTTCGATAAGAATAATAAGAATAATAATATAACGGTTACGCACAAATACACGGATGTATACAGCTTACTCAGGCAATCACTGATCGCTTGGTTATCATATTACGGTACAGTATTGCGGTCTCGTCGCTATACATTTCCTCTTTTCTTCCTCTCGTTGTCAACAAAGCACACATAAACACCCTATTAATAATAATAATATCATTAATTTTGTTTCTCTTGTCACAAGACGACGGATCTCATCATCACATATAACATGCGAAAGAGAGATGCGAAACGTCCGATAGTGTTTATCACCTCTTATTAGAGACAAAGCAACACAACAGATATACATATTATATACGTATATAATACAGTCACACTCGCACACACACAGTTTATTTACTGGTGGTGGGTGATCATTTTTGCACGTGTTTTTGTTATTATTATTATATAATAATTTAAAAACATCCTGAACCGCTGTGCGAGAACGGTTCTTATGGGGGAGAGGTTGGTGTATGTAAGGTTCGGATATGGCGAAAAATTGTAAAAACGCGGAATTGCTAAATTATGCATACGTCCGGTTTCCTTTCGACGTCGGGTGTATTGTGTTTGAGGTGCACATGTAAAAACGCAAACGCGAAAAAAGCGAAATAAATGTTTGGGTGGATATTCTGAACTGCTGTGCGAGAACGGTTCTTATGGGGGAGAGGTTGGTGTATGTGAGGTTCGGATATGGCGAAAATTTGTTAAAACGCGGAATTGCTAAATTATGCATATGTCCGGTTTCTTTTCGACGTCGGGTGTTTTGTGTTTGAGTGTGCACATGTAAAAACGCAAACGCGAAAAAAGCGAAATAATTTTTTGGGTGGATATTCTGAACCGCTGTGTGAAAACGGTTTTTATGGGGGAGAGGTTGGTGTATGTAAGGTTCGGATATAATGAAAATTTGTTAAAACGCGGAATTGCTAAATTATGCATACGTCCGGTTTCCTTTCGACGTCGGGTGTATTGTGTTTGAGTGTGCACATGTAAAAACGCAAACGCGAAAAAAGCGAAATAAATTTTTGGGTGGATATTCTGAACCGCTGTGCAAGAACAGTTCTTATGGGGGAGAGGTTGGTGTATGTAAGGTTCGGATATGGCGAAAATTTGCTAAAACGCAGAATTGCTAAATTATGCATACTTTCGGTTTCCTTTCGACGTCGGGTGTATGGTGTTTGAGTGTGCACATGTAAAACCTCCTCCAAAGTGCTCCATACTCGGGGTGGGCTATGGTTGTCGGAGTTCGCCATTTTCTCCAGTCGCGCTCGCAGCTAGTCTGCCCACCAGCCATGCATCCCCTCGGCACGGACCTCCTTGGGATTGGGGAGTTTTTTTATAGTGGTTTTTTCCTCCACGCGGCCCAGGCGGCGAAGCCAAGACCCCCGCGCCCCCGATCACCACTACAGCCTTTGCTCGATGCTCCGGCTGGTCTTTGCGGCCTACCGGCGGTTAGCGGTTTGATCATCCCTCCTCCTTTCTCAAACGGGCTTGGGACCGTCTACGGCAGAGTTAGTGGGTAGGGACAGTGTGAATCTCGTTAATCCATTCATGCGCGTCACTAATTAGATGACGAGGCATTTGGCTATTTATAGACTTTATTATAGTATTAAAAGTTTTTCGACCTTTGATGGATACCGGTAAACAGGTAAAAATGGTTCTAATTCATGAGGCCTTTTAACATTTTAAAATCACATTCAGGTGAAGGAAAAAGGGAACGAAACAAGATGCAGGGCAGTGTATAAATACCAGTAAAAAACTCCTGCATTGGTTTTGGGACTTACAACTAACAGTTTAAAACTTAAAGCTAACAGATTAAAACTTAACCTAACAGTATAAAACTTAAGAGTAACAGATTCAAATTGTCGCTGTTAAAATGATGAAATGGTGTATATACATATGAAGGGTGGAAATAAAATAAAATGAAATGAAGCATATATAGCACATTACAGTGTATAAATAAAATTTGTTAAGATTTAATTGGTTCTACAAAAGTACATAAGTTGAGTATAAAACGGGTGTATAAATAAAATGGTAATAAATAAATAAATGTATAGATAAAATGGTCAGTGTATAAAAGACAAATACAAGTTACAGGACATCACTAACACATTAAAACCGGAAGACCGTCCGCTTATCGTGGGTCTCGAGTCCAACCTCCCTGCATAAAGAAGGTGTGACACAAGATACTGCCTATTAAGGTGTCCGAGATTAATTTGTGTCTGTCTGATCCGTTCAGTCCCAATGCATCGGCGAGAAACCTGTTTTGCTCTAGCCATGACCCTCTTGCGCCGATGATAATCGGGAGGATTCTGATCGTGAACCCCGGGAAGGTCGCCTAGAGGGTATTGAGCAGTGGCTGGATGTTATACCTGCTCATATTCTTTTCATACGCCCTCTCCAGCGATCTGCGGCCTCCCCAGGAGATCTCCACCTTGCCGATTATCACCTCCTGTCCTTTGGTCAACGTTAGGTCGGGTCGCAGGTTCTGTCCGTCGGTTGTCCTGTATGAACGTTCGGGAAACGCGGTCCATCCGGGGCATGCGCTTGCCCCGGGTCGTAGGGCATCCCTGAATAACGTGGCACAGCGACTCTACCTTTCCGCAACGCGCTCGGCAGAACCTGAGGTGTGGCAAGTTTGAGGGGATGCCGACGGTGGGCAGCATGTTTGACCGAAGCTGGACCCATAGCACCCACCCTCGCCTCCACTCTCGACCACCCCACCTCCCGAGTATGATGCCTCTAGTTTGCGGGCTTGAGAGGTTCGCTGCTCAACCGCCGTTACTAGGGACCCCCCCGCGATCCGGAGCTGTCTGTTTCTAAAGTCCAAAGTTATCTTTGTCAGAGCACGTAGTTGCGGTGCCTCGCTCTCCAACAACCTTCCAATTCTGCCCAATAGGATGCTCGGGATCCTCTCCGTGAGGTTGAAGATCCCGAGCCCCCCGTCCTTTTGCGAGGTGAATAGGACCGAATCCGGCGTGTGTAGCGGCTGGTGAATCCACCTCTTGAGGGCACCCCGTAACATCCGGTCGGCATTTCGGAGGATCTTCTTACTAATACCGGCGCTCTGCATTCTGTGAATCTGACGTGGGAGAAGATATTCCCTCAGATTGCAGAGCTTTTGGAGTGGCTTCCCTAGGCAATCTAGTTCTTGCCTTAGGGTATTGAGTGATGGTTTTGTGACCCCCATGCTGTTGAATTGCCATCCCTGGTATTTGAAGTCCTCCAAGCCGGCCTGCTTAAGAGCGACGCCCTCCAGATAGATCCCGGCATGCGTCCGGGTGAACAATTTCTTGCCACCCTGAGCAGCGTCTGCGCAGAGGGCGACGCTCTGAAGCGACTTCGTCCTGACCAGGCATAGTTCACCATCTTTCGGGTCCCAGCATGTACGCTCTGGGTGCGCCTCAGCTCGCGATGAGCACGAGACGCCCCGGGAGTGCGGCGCGGAAACGTCGTCCTGCACATCCTCCCTAGGCGCTAGGCACGGCCTTCACTTCCATTACGCCTTTAGGTTTCGCTAAGTCCCAATGACTCGCGCACATGCTAGACTCCTTGGTCCGTGTTTCAAGACGGGTCCTGAAAGTACGCAAAGCTAAAGCATCGCCGACGGGCGTATTGAACGGAGTCTGTCCGAGAACACCGTCGCCAGCAGTCGAGCGGGTCCGGTGAAGTCGAGGCACGAGTCCTCAGACGCCCACCGGATATCCGCAAGCACTTGCGACGGGCCGGACTCATATCGTAAGATCAAGGCCCCACGCCACTGTTGTACCGACGGGATGGCAGGCCGGGAGACGGGGGTCCGAACGGAAACATCCCGAAGGCGCCACTCGGTCTCCACCCCGATCCTTAGGCCTGCGCCCAACGGGTCGCGACGTCCTACTAGGGGATAAGTGCACGTGTTCGTCACCCCGACACACGGAGCGAGAACGGAGCGACCGGCCGGCGACCGCGAGGGCCACCGGCACGACCGTCTCGAGCGTCCAACGCTCCGGGGCGGACGAGACATGCTGAATCTCCCCATTCGACCTTTCGGGTTTCTCAGGTTTACCCCTGAACGGTTTCACGTACCATTGAACTCTCTCTTCAAAGTTCTTTTCAACTTTCCTTCACGGTACTTGTTCGCTATCGGTCTCGTGGTTATATTTAGCATTAGATGGAGTTTACCACCCTGTTCACTCGCCGCTACTAAGGGAATCCAGGTTAGTTTCTGTTCCTCCGCTTAATAATATGCTTAAATTCAGCGGGTGGTCCCACCTGCTCTGAGGTCTGAATCAGATTTATATATAAAAATATATATATATACGTTTTCGTTTTGACAACATTCACACACACTATAAATTATACATTTTTGGTTTACATATCACTTACACCCGACCCAGGCGGCCGTATTAGATCAACAAAAAGATAATTCACATATATATATATATAAACACACCAAAAACGTCAACGCACGACGTAACATCTCACACCTTTGATAGGTTTGTGTGATGTTTGTCACGTCTTTTGCGTTACGCAAGCAAACAGTGTGTTGTCCACGCGCTCTACACGCACGGCCAGACGTCCTGAGAGTCAATGTCTACTAGGAAACGACGACCGGTGTGTTCTGCGCGGATGACGACGATTGTTCATCTCGTTCGCAAACGCGGTTCTAATCTATTTTAAGAGGACGGACTTCTATCGAAATGCGAACCTCCAATTTGAGCCCCGCGATGTTATTCCTCATCATTCGTCTCCGAATGTTACAGACGAGACGGGTGGATGGCAATGGAACAACAACAGGGCAGTCTTGGAAATAGAAACGACCCTCAGCCAGGAATGGTCCAGGAACAGTTTCCAAGGACCGCAATGTGCGTTCGAAATGTCGATTTTCATGTATCCTCCAGTTCACAATAGGACGCGCAATTAGCTGCGTTCTTCATCGGCCCACGAGCCAAGTGATTCACCGTTCAGGGTAATACAAGAGTGTTTCGAGAATCAAGTAGAGGCGAACCTCTATCTAACATTCTGCTACTCTTGGTGACGGACGTTTTGTATTTTTTTATTTCTCATGGAAACTTTTTAAACACATTAATTTTACAATATTTTTAAGAAAACAAAAAAGTTTTCTCCACTCTTTTATAATTTCTCCTCACGGATAATATTATTATTGTAAAAGAGTCGTTACATGTACGTTATAATAAATGTATATCTGTGAACAGGCGAAATACATTTAAAACCCTCTGTGTTATAATTTATGTTTATAATAAATTTTAAACCAGGGTACCTTGATTCTCACAAATAACATAACAAAATCGTCATTATGACACGTCTACGTACGTGGATGGTGCTGATGCTCCGTTTTGCGTGCGTAATGTTATTTCGACGAGAATCATAAGTGGTGTATATAACGGTTACGCACAAATATATACGAACACAGCCTACTCACGCCACCGCGGTCACCCATCCCGGTACTTATCGCGCCCGGTGTAACTTAACTTCGGTGATCGAACGAGAACCGGTGCATTTTACACGGTATGACCACTGGCAGCATGTACATTCTAAACCTCTGTGCTATTAGCGTGCATTAATGGGGAGGGAGTAGCCATGACTCTTTTAATAGCCCCATCGGCATTATCGTAACTTAGGGCGCAGGTAAACGGTGGGAGTAGCCATGTAATAGCCTCAGTGTGATTATCGTAACCGATGGCGCGGGTGAACGGCGGGAGTAGCGATGACTCCAGTGTCATTATTACAACTGAGGGCGCAAGTAAACGGCGGGAATAGCTATGACCCTCTTAATAGCCTCAGTGTCATTATCGTAACTGATGGCGCGGGTGAACGGCGGGAGTAGCGATGACTCCAGTGTCATTATTACAACTGAGGGCGCAAGTAAACGGCGGGAATAGCTATGACCCTCTTAATAGCCTCAGTGTCATTATCGTAACTGATGGCGCGGGTAAACGGCGGGAGTAGCCATGACCCTCTTAATAGCCTCAGTGTCATTATCGTAACCGATGGCGCGGGTGAACGGCGAGAGTAGCGATGACTCTCTTAACAGGGTCCAGTGTCATTATCTAAATTATGCATACGTCCGGTTTTCTTTCGACGTCGGGTGTTTTGTGTTTGAGTGTGCACATGAAAAAACGCAAACGCGAAAAAAGCGAAATAAATTTTTGGGTGAACATCATGAACCTCTGTGCGAGTTATTATGGGGGGGGGAAGAGATAGGTGTAAGGTTCGGATATGGCAAAAATTTGTTGAAATGCGGACTTGCTAAATTATGCATACGTCCGGTTTCCTTTCGACGTCGGGTGTATTGTGTTTGTGTGTGCACATGAAAAAACGCAAACGCGAAAAAAGCGAAATAAATTTTTGGGTCGATATTCTGAACCGCTGTGCGAGAACGGTTTTTATGGAGGAGAGGTTGGTGTATGTAAGGTTCGGATATGGCGAAAATTTGTTAAAACGCGGACTTGCTAAATTATGCATACGTCCGGTTTCCTTTCGACGTCGGGTGTATTGTGTTTAAGTGTGCACATGTAAAAACGCAAACGCGAAAAAAGCGAAATACATTTTTGGGTGAACATCCTGAACCGCTGTGCGAGAACGGTTCTTATGGGGGAGAGGTAAGTAGGTGTAAGGTTCGGACATGGCAAAAATTTGTTAAAACGCGGAATAGCTAATTTATGCATACGTCCGGTTTCCTTTCGGCGTCGGGTGTATTGTGTTTGTGTGTGCACATGCAAAAACACAAACGCAAAAAAAGCGAAATAAATTTTTGGGTTGATATTCTGAACCGCTGTGCGAGAACGGTTCTTAAGGGGGAGAGGTTGGTGTATGTAAGGTTCGGATTTGGCGAAAATTTGTTAAAACACGGAATTGCTAAATTATGCATACTTCCGGTTTCCTTTCGACGTCGGGTGTATTGTGTTTGTGTGCACATGTAAAAACGCAAACGCGGAAAAAGCGAAATAAATGTTTAGGTGACAATTCCGAACCGCTGTGCAAGAGCGGTACCACTCATGAGGGAGAGGTAGGTGTAAGGTTTGGATATAACAAAAATTTGTCCAATCGCTAAATTATTATTATTCCTTCTTTCTCATATTTAACGTAGAAATATCAATACAGCATTTACACAATTAAAATAAAAATGCAATTCTTTTCGTAATATTCAATAATATTACTGAAGTCTAATCATTAATGTTAATGAAGAGAGCCAGCACAACACACGCACTGTATTTGTCTAGTTTATACTTGTAAAATATTATCATATTATACAATAATTGAATGCCATAAACACAGCATTTACGATCAAGTGTGACTGACCGAGATTTACGAAAAATACCATAATTGCAGCACACCTCGTATGATGGCACAATTTAATAGGACATAATTATTAAAACGTGGCACACCATAAAAGTGTCAATGGATTTTCGTTAACGCGAACGATCCTCACCATGTTTTTTTTCTTCCTTTATATTTCACGTAGAAATATATCCACCATTTGCACAATTAAAATAAAAATGCAATTCTTTCTATAATATTCATTATTAGTATTATATTATTATAATAATAATAATAATTATTATTATTATTAACTCCAGTCATTAATATTAATGAAGAGATATACATCCATCACCACTTTTCAAAATACGACACATTACATGACGCATGATGAATGCGGTGGTGGACGAATCCCCAAGCAAAGGGTAGAGTCTCAACAGATCGCAGCGTGGTAACTGCTCTACCGGGAACCACACCCTGCTAGGTACATAAGTCGTCTACAAACAATTCCGAGTTCCGACATCGAAATATAGACCGATAGTCGACCTTTGGAGATGAGGAAAAGACGAGCCGAAATGTCCGGTCGTCCGCCATTCATCCCGTACAGGCAATTTAAGGGCCAGTGCGACACGCGGTGCGAACACCGCACGCATATGATTTAGAGCCTTTCGACTCCCGGAACTCCTAAAGGTATCGTTGCCTACTTTGACTAGACAGGATACGGCCTTAGAGGCGTTCAGGCATAATCCCACGGATGGTAGCTTCGCACCACCGCCCGATCGATCGAGTGCGTGAACCTAATGTCCGAACCCGCGGTTCCTCTCGTACTGAGCAGGATTACTATCGCAACGACGAGTCATCAGTAGGGTAAAACTAACCTGTCTTACGACGGTCTAAACCCATCTCACGTTCCCTATAGGCGGGTGAACAATCCGACGCTTGGCGAATTCTGCTTCGCAATGATAGGAAGAGCCGACATCGAAGGATTAAAAAGCGACGTCGCTATGAACGCTTGGCCGCCACAAGCCAGTTATCCCTCTTGTTGAAAACTCTTCAAGCCAAAAGGATCGATAGGCCATGCTTTCGCAGTCCCTATGTATACTGAACATCGGGATCAAGCCAGCTTTTGCCCTTTTGCTCTACGCGAGGTTTCTGTCCTCGCTGAGCTGGCCTTAGGACACCTGCCTTATTATTTGACAGATACAGCCCTCATGAAGTGGGCGTGTATTGTAGATCCCCACCGAATCACGGAGGTCACACACCCCTCGCGGAAGCTCGCGCTAAGCCCCAGCAGCTCGTCTTTTGGCCGATTGGCAGCCGGCCATATGCCCCTTGCGCCTACGACAAGAGGTGAAAATCGGAAGGTGATTCACGGCCATTTACGGGAGGCGGCTTCAACGAAGTGAAGGTTATCGTACACACGACGCTTCCTCCCACGAATCAGCCAAAGACTGCGTCCCCTCCCACGACACCTGGACATCCAAAACGACTGCCTCGTTTGGTCTTCGGAAAACCACCACGTCGGGTTTATAGAGTCGACCGTCGAGGTGGCGAACCTGAGGTTCCTCCTCGACAGTCCACCCCTTAGCCCTGCAGTGGATGGCCAACACACAGCCTTGTAGGACATGGCTTATACTCTCGCCCTGCCTACACTACACCTACACTGCCTCATCTCGGCAGGGTTGGACATTATACTCACGGTCGGGAGATTATTAGTGCGCAGCTGCACAGCGCGGACGAAGTCCCGCCCTACCCAAAACGATGGAGGGTGCCGCATCCAGGATCAACTAACACGGTCATGCGAGGCCTCGGCCAGTCCCTTCGAGAAGGGGCTGGCGGTCAGCTGGGCCGCGTAGAAGCTCTGGCCCCGGGTTTCGGCGAGTTTTGAAACCCGGTTGATGAAGTTAGTGTACCTGGCGAGCCTACCGCAGTATATTGCCGGCACCGAACTCCTCAGGTGAAGCACCCCTAAGCAATGGGCACATCGGCGTCCCTGTCCTCAAAAAGGATGATATCATCCGCATACGAGGGCAGGACACTTAGAGCCCCCACTTCCTAAAGAACCGCCCGTTCCCGAGCGGCCCAAGTCGAACAGTAGCTCGTCCATTACTAGGTTAAAGAGGAAAGGACTGAGCGGATCTCCTGGCTTGACGCCACGCAGGATGGGCAGGCCTCGACGACGAGTCCCCACTTTTGATAGTAGTGGTAGAACCAACGCGACGACATTGTAGGTCTTACTAGCAGCTTTCCTGCTGGCGATATAATGATGGACTACTGTGCTGTTGGCCACAGTACCGTCGGTGTTGACGAACCCCCGCTGGGAGGGGTGAAGAGGCGCGGCGACCGTCATTCGGGAAAGCAAAATACGGTGGAATAGGCGCTAAAGCGCCGAGGCGAGGGTTATAGGACGCCAGTTTGAAGGGTCCTCTCTATCCCCGTCTTTCGGGATCAGTACAGTCCGCAGTTTCTTTCATAATGCGGGCGAAATGCCACGCAACAGCACGAGGTTGAAGATGGTCGCGAGGAAGTGCGGACTTGCACGTCGAACATCGGCGACGGAAATGCCGTCGATGCCCGGACTGCGGATTATACCTCTTTTGGCAAGACCGGGGAATAGAGTCCGGAGAGGTCGTGGGGGGCTATGTCGTACGCTTTGGAGTCGATGGGTGAAGGGGACTCGAATATTGAACCGTAGAATGCCTCCACGGCGGCAATAGGCGGTGTTACTTCCGATTGGTTTAGGGGGAGACCCGCCAAAATTCGGTCGACCAGCAGACCCTTATCTTTGGTGAATTAGACTTGTGCCAACAGGACGGGAGGAGCGCGAGCGCGAAGGCTTAGATTTAAACACCGTGTCGATCAGCCGGTCGAGAGAAAGAGGAAGGGCCTCCTCCGTTGAAACCAGACAACACCTGGTGTGGCGTTTTGAGGGGGGAGAGAGAGTTTCCGAACAGGAAGCGATGCTGTCCAGAAACTCCCCCTGATTGGGAGGGAGGCGCGTGCAGCTGCGAGAACGAGGGATTCGAGGGATCGTCGGCGCGCGAGCAGAAACCCGACGAGTTCTTGTCGTGACCGCAAGGGGGCTAGTGGCCAACCGCGGACGCATTGTTGGTGGTGCGTCGGGAGATGTGGCTGGGCGCTTAGCAATTACCTCACGCTCGGGTGGAGACGACCGCAACGAAGCGGGGAGGAAAAATTGGCTTTGGGGATTTCTGGTCCTCTTTGGTGTTGGTCGGCTCGAGCTCGCTTAAGGCGACACTATCCTCGCTCGCTTGGAGCCCGTGGTTAGGAGTTTTCGCGCCTGCTTGATCACCCGCTTCTTGGCCCGTTCCAGATATCTCTGGTATGTGGCCTACTCCCTCTTGTACCAGACTTGATGTTTGGTGAGCCCGGCTGCTGCAACCATGGCCGCAAAGAACGGGGCGGCCTTCTTGCTCCTGGCCTCGATATCGGCCAGTTGGGTAACGAGAGTTGCTTCGGGCGCCGGTAGTTTGGCCTCCAGCTCCTTCTTGTATAAGAGGGGGTGCAGCCTAGCTTCGTGCTGCCGCACGGCGCTAGAGGTGGCAAAACGTTGCCCGCAAAACGAGCACGTCAGTCTTTCAGTCAATCCACATCTTTTAGAGTGGAGCGCTAATGACGAGTTCGACACAAACTCGCGCTGACACTTTGGACAACCGAAGCGTCTTGGCACAGTCGATGACGACGGTTTGGAAGACCCCTGGGTGCCAGCACTCTTGACCCCGTGACCTGATGTGGATGGTTGGGGATCTTCCGTTGATGTCCCGGCAGTAGCCGGGGTGGAGGATGCAGATGCTCCATCCTTGTGTTGTGTGGATGTAGTGGAGCTTCTGGTACTCTTATTCATCCTGGTAAGGACCAGGAGGTGCTATTGGATGGAAAAACGCTTCTGTACTCGAAGACCAACGGAGCCGAACTGCGGGATGACCGGTGGTGGTGGTCTTACGTCGGAGCTACTCGGACTTAAACTTGAACACTCGCGAACGTTGGGGCCCGGGCCCCCTTACACATTGGCGTTCTCGTCTACGTGAGCGCTGGAGGCTACCCCCGGCGAAGATCTAGGTTATGTTTCGGGATTGAGGAGCGGACAGAGACACGTCCGTCCCCGACGACAGCACTTAAGAGAGTCACAGCGCTTGCTTAAATTTCTTCACGTTGACATTCAGAGCACTGGGCAGAAATCACATTGCGTCAACACCCGCATGGGCCATCGCAATGCTTTGTTTTAATTAGACAGTCGGATTCCCCAAGTCCGTGCCAGTTCTGAGCTGACCGTTGAATGGCGGCCGAAGAGGACACCGGCCCACGCACGCGGAAGGACGAGCCAATCGATGCGCGAACACGGGCCTCGCAGCAAGGAAGTTCCACGGGAGGCCAAGGCACGGGATCGAGCTCGGATCGGCGCACGCGAACGCGCGCATCCCCTCGCCCAGGCCCGGCACGTCAGCCCAACACGCCCCGGTCCTCAGAGCCAATTCTTTTCCTGAAGTTACGGGTCCAATTTGCCGACTTCCCTTACCTACATTATTCTTATCAAACCTCAACAACCTTACCGAGCCTCACCAAACCTCACTAAACCTCATAAAACCTCACCATACCACACCGAGCCTCACCTAACCTCACCAAACCTCATCAAACCTCACCGAGCCTCACCGAACCTCACCAAACCTCACCGAATCTCACAGAACCTCAACAAATCTCACCAAACCAAACCAAACCAAACCAAACCAAACCAAACCAAACCAAACCAAACCAAACCAAACCAAACCAAACCAAACCAAACCAAACCAAACCAAACCAAACCAAACCAAACCAAACCAAACCAAACCAAACCAAACCAAACCAAACCAAACCAAACCAAACCAAACCAAACCAAACCAAACCAAACCAAACCAAACCAAACCAAACCAAACCAAACCAAACCAAACCAAACCAAACCAAACCAAACCAAACCAAACCAAACCAAACCAAACCAAACCAAACCAAACCAAACCAAACCAAACCAAACCAAACCAAACCAAACCAAACCAAACCAAACCAAACCAAACCAAACCAAACCAAACCAAACCAAACCAAACCAAACCAAACCAAACCAAACCAAACCAAACCAAACCAAACTGAAAAGTTTAAAACAAATGAAAAAGTTAATAGATTATTAGTTCTCGACAAGTCAAATTGGAAGAAGCAAGTAAAGAGGAAAATATGTATGATATTGCGCCAGGGATACGCAATTTTCCCCGGCGGTCGCCCATCTCGGTTCTTATCGCGCCCGGTGTAACTTAACATCGGTGATCGGACGAGAACCGGTGCATTTTACACGGTATGACCACTGGCAGCATGTACATTCTGAACCTCTGTGCTATAAGGTTGCATTTATGGGGAGGGAGTAGCCATGACTCTTTTAATAGCCCCATCGTCATTATCGTAACTTAGGGCGCGGGTAAACGGCGGGAGTAGCTATGACCCTCTTAATAGCCCCAGTGTCATTATCGTAACCGATAGCGCGGGTGAACGGCGGGAGTGGCGATGACTCTCATGACTGTCTTAACAGGGTAAAGAGTCATTATCGCAACCGAGGGCGCGGGTAAACGACGGGAGTAACTGTGACCCTCTTAATGGCCCCAGTGTCATTATCGTAACTGATGGCGCGGGTGAACGGCGGGATTGGCGATGACTCTCTTAACAGGGGCCAGTGTCATTATCGCAACCGAGGGCGCGGGTAAACGGCGGGAGAAGCTGTGACCCTCTTAATAGCCCCAGTGTCATTATCGTAACTGATGGCGCGGGCTAACGGCGGGAGTGGCGATGACTTTCTTAACAGGGTCCAGTGTCATTATCGCAACCGAGGGCGCGGGTAAACGCGACATTTAGAAGAAACAAATTTGGGAGCATATTCTGAACCGCTGCACGAGAAACGTATCCATGACAGTACCGAAATGATATACAATCATTTTGTTTCTCCGATGACGATGGTTTTTATTCGTCTCTGTAAGTCTTTTTTTAATACTGGGTTGTAAACCAAAATATATTTTTTAATAATGCGCGACGAGAATTTTGGTGAACCGGTGTGCGAGAAGGGTACTTTTAGGGGACGGGTAGGTGGTGTAGTTTCGGATAAAGCAAAAATTTCTCAAAACACGGAATCGCTAAATTATGCATCCATCCGGTTTCCTTTCGACGTCGGGTGTGTTTGTGTGTGCGCATGAGAAAGGCAAACTTGGAAAATGCAAATAAATTTTTGGGTGGACATTCCGAACCGCTGTGCGAGAACAGCTCTTATGGGGGAGAGGTTGGTAGGTGTAAGTTTCGGATACAGCAAAAACTTGTTTAAACGCGGAATTGCTAAATTATGCATACGTCCGGTTGCCTTTCGACGTCAGGTGTATTGTATTTGAGTGTGCACATGTAAAAACGCAAACGCGAAAAAAGCGAAATACATTTTTGGGTGAACATCCTGAACCGTTGTGCGAGAACGGTTCTTGTGGGGGAGAGGTTGGTGTGTGTAAGGTTCGGATATGGCGAAAATTTGTTAAAACGCGGAATTGCTAAATTATGCATACGTTCGGTTTCCTTTCGACGTCGGGTGTATTGTGTTTGTGTGTGCACATGCAAAAACGCAAACGCGAAAAAAGCGAAATACATTTTTGGGTGAACATCCTGAACCGCTGTGCGAGAACGGTTCTTATGGGGGAGAGGTTGGTGTGTGTAAGGTTCGGATATGGCAAAAATTTGTTAAAACGCGGAATTGCTAAATTATGCAAACGTTATGCAGACGTCGGCTGTATTGTGTTTGAGTGTGCACATGTAAAAACGCAAACGCGAAATAAATTGATGGGTGACAATTCCGAACCGCTGTGCGAGAGCGGTACCACTCATGAGGGAGAGGAAGAGGGAGAGGTTGTCAAATCGCTAAATTATTATTATTCCTTCTTTCTTATATTTAACGTAGAAATATCCATACAGCATGTACACAATTAAAATAAAAAATGCAATTCTTTTTGTAATATTCAATAATATTACCAAAGTCTAATCATTAATGTTAATGAAGAGAGCCAGCACATCACACGCACTGTATTTGTCTAGTTTATACTTGTAAAATATTATTATATTATACAATAATTGTATGCCATAAACACAGCATTTACGATCAAGTGTGACTGACCGAAATTTTCGCCAAATACCGTAATTGCAGCACACCTCGTATGATGGCACAATATAATAGGACATAATTATTAAAATGGTGGCACACCATAAAAGTGTCAATGGACTTTCGCTAACGCGAACGATCCTCACCATGTTTTTTTTCTTTCTTTATATTTCACGTAGAAATATATCCATCATTTGCACAATTAAAATAAAAATGCAATTCTTTCTATAATATTCATTATTAGTATTATATTATTATAATTATAATAATAATAATTATTATTATTATTAACTTGAGTCATTAATATTAATGAAGAGATATACATCCATCAACACTTTTCAAAATACGACACATTACATGACGCATGATGATTGCGGCGGTGGACGAATCCCCAAGCAAAGGGCAGAGTCTCAACAGATCGCAGCGTGGTAACTGCTCTATCGGGAACAACACCCTGCTAGGTACATAAGTCGTCTACAAACAATTCCTAGTTCCGACGGAGATGAGGCAAAGACTCGTACTGAGCAGGATTACTATCGCAACGACAAGTCATCAGTAGAGTAAAACTAACCTGTCTCACGACAGTCTAAACCCAGCTCACGTTCCCTATAGGCGGGTGAACAATCCGACGCTTGGCGAATTCTGCTTCGCAATGATAGGAAGAGCCGACATCGAAGGATCAAAAAGCAACGTCGCTATAAAAGCTTGGCCGCCACAAACCAGTTATCCCTGTGGTAATTTTTCTGACACCTCTTGTTGAAAACTCTTCAAGCCAAAAGGATCGATAGGCCGTGCTTTCGGAGTCCCTATGCATACTGAACATCGGGATCAAGTTAGCTTTTGCCCTTTTGCTCTACGCAAGGTTTCTGTCCTCATTGAGCTGGCCTTAGGACACCTGCGTTATTATTTGACAGATGTACCGCCCCAGTCAAACTCCCCGCCTGGCAGTGTCCTCGAATCGGATCACGCGGGAGCATATGACGGCGATCGGACGAAGGCCTCCCCCGAGAGGTCGACCGACGCTTCACGCCACTCGGCACGCTTGGCTCGAGAACACCGTGCAGACCGCCGCGGTTAGCGAACGGCGCACGCGTTCCGCCTAACCGAGTAAGTAAAGAAACGATGAAAGTAGTGGTATTTCAGATTCGACGACGCGAGGCCGCCTCCCACTTATGCTACACCTCTCATGTCTCCTTACAGTGCCAGACTTGAGTCAAACTCAACAGGGTCTTCTTTCGCCGCTAATTTTTTCAAGCCCGTTCCCTTGGCAGTGGTTTCGCTAGATAGTGGGTAGGGACAGTGGGAATCTCGTTAATCCATACATGCGCGTCACTAATTAGATGACGAGGCATTTGGCTATAATCGCTGTAAACAGTTTTAACACGTATTTCGAACTTGGATGGTAGCTGTTCGTCGCTTGTTTATAGAATATTTGATCCATAACTGTACAGTTTAATGGAAGACTATTCGGTTAAAGTTTGAATGAATGATTATGCTTCCGAGGATGCAGTCCTGGATTACCTTTCTACTATCTGCGGCGGAGAGGCCTAGTGCAACCCAAAGGTTATCGTTATGGTTGCACCAGGAACCTCTTGCGCCAAGTATTACAGGCAAGACCGTTATTTAATTCCCCGGGAAAATGGAGGTTATCGCATCTTTCATTAACTCACCTTAATACTTTTCCACCTTACATAGTACCGGGTGGACCATTTAATATGTTTTCAGGAAATATCTTCGAAACAAGAAACTTTAAAAAAAAATGACCCAAACAAAAAATGATTGTTTTGAAGGGGGCCATAATAACATAATTTTGTTTTTTTCATAGATGGCGCTGTTGTCGCTAAATCGAGGTCAACTTAGTTTTTTTAAATGGAAACCCGTACTTTTTATTACAGAATCAGAGTCCTTGTTAAAAAATGAGAAGAATTCACTCAGCTAACTTTTTAGTCAGAGTGATAGATGGCGCTGTAATCGCGAAAAGAAATTGTTGCATTTGGACGCTTGCGTATTCGAACTTCGCGCGCATGTGTGTGTGTGTGTGTGTGCGCGTGTGTGTGTGTGCGCACCCGCGAACATGCCCGTCTAAAATCACCAATAATGTTCGTTACATTATTTTGTTATTATTTTTGTAAAGGATATGAATGTGACGTAAACTTAACTAGTATTTTATTCAAGAGTGTAATTGTATGATCGACCGACTTGGAAATGCAAAATAAATAATTTTGATCCATTTCCAAGTTGATATTTTAAAATTTATAATAATTTCAAATTAAACAAATAACTTCAATTTTGCTTTTTATATTCTGGGCTCAGCGTGAGCGCTGCTGACAGCTTTGACAGCCCCATGTCGCTCTGCAGGTTGATGTTGCCGATGTCCGGCTGGAGCGTAATTTGTAGGAAGCTGAAAAGAAATGGCAGGTTAGAAGAAGTCGATTGGGTCGAAGTGTGTGTAGACGCGCACTTGTGTTTAACTTACTTGAAATCATCTCTAGAGCAGGTGCTCAAAATGATGGCCGTTCATCTCGAGACATTTTGCGATCCTTGTTTGAATCGATCTCTGAACTTCTCGAAGGGTGTCTTTGTTGATGTTCGCACAAGCATTGCGAATACGCTCCTTCATGTTATCAGGCGTCGACGGTATGTCGGCATAGCATTTGTCCTTCAGCAATCCCCACAGGAAAAAGTCCGGCGCTGTCAAGTCCGGCGAACGTGCCGGCCAAGGCACCGGACCTCCACGACCAATCCACTTGTTCGGAAATTGGCGGTTCAAAATATCTAGGACGACACGGGCAAAATGTGCAGGGCAGCCATCGTGCTGATACCACAGTCTCAATCGGGTCAGCAGAGGGACGTCTTCGAGTAAAGCAGGAAGATGAGCCGTCAGAATTTCACCGTATTTTTCAGCATTCAGATTCCCGTCGATGAAGTACGGGCCAATGACGTGATCTCCCAGAACTCGGCACCAAACGTTGACGCTCCATGGTCGTTCATGGTCCACTTGTCGGATCCAATGTGGATTCTCCTCCGCCCAATAATGCATGTTATGCCGGTTGATTTGGCCACGATTCGTGAAACTTGCTTCACCCGAGAATAGAATCATGGAAACGAAGTTCCGGTTGTTGCGTATTTGCTGCTGAGCCCAATTGCAGAACTGCACTCGATGTTGGAAGTCGTCGCCATGAAGTTCTTGATGCAACGATACGTGGTAAGGATGAAATTTATAAGGATGAAATTTATGCCGATGAAGAACTCGCAGAACACTCGTTTTGGAGATTCCTGAACTCCGCGCCAGTTGACGAGAACTTATGTTGGGTTTGACTGCAACTGCAGCTAAAATATCAACTTCGGCATTCTCCTGGGTTACGGTGCGTCTTCGATGTCTGGTTCGTTTTAGGCTGCCAGTGTCCACAAATGAGTTGACGATCCGAAGAAAAGTCATGTGACTCGGATGATCTCGATCAGGATACCTCTCCGCGTACAAGCCACACGCATCAAGTGCATTGTGTCTAGCTTCACCATAAACGAAAATCATGTCGACCTTTTCCGCGATAGTATACCGCACCATTGTAACGTTTTCGCCATCAATGCAGAAGACCGACTGATTACCAAACTAAATTTTCTTTTGTTCAGTCAAAGAAAGCATCAAAATCCAGCTATTTCCAGCTATTTTTCAATTTAAAATTGTAATTCATGGAAATACGGCCGACGTCATGTTTTGACACACACACACACATACACATGCGCGCGAAGTTCGAATACGCAAGCGTCCAAATGCAACAACTTCTTTTCGTGATTACAGCGCCATCTATCACTCTGACGAAAAAGTTAGCTGAGTGAATTCTTCTCATTTCCACCCGGTATATATCCGCTTTGCAGATTACGGGGGCCCTCCCAATGTATACCCGCCTTTGACACTATGGTTGAACCGTTCTTATGGAATATCAAATCAGGGATCTTGACGGAGCCGTCTGCCAGACACAGGCGCCTTTCTACCAGGACCTCTCAGCCTTTCTCTCTGGCCATCTTAGCCAGAAGAAAGACAGTCCTGTCGTGACGTTTAATGCGGTGGTGATGCGTCACGTGGCAGCCTTGAAGCACATGAGACAGCGACTCGATCTTACCACAGCCTGACCTGCACCATCTATTTTGGCCTCTATTGGCGGCATGGGCGTGGGTGGGCAGGAGGTTTCCTCGTAATTGGAGAGCTTTGCAATATGTCTCTCCATTCCAATTGGATGGAGGCTGCTCTATCCAGGAACTACCTCCTGCATTGTTTCCCACTTGCCTTATCCCATAACCTGACCAAGAGCTCTAAAGCTCCTCGGCCCATTTCACGCTGGAACTGGCGGCATTGGGTATAGAGAGATTATTGTAGAATCCACGGAGTTTCCGTCTTAGTGCGTCGGTCGCCTCGAAGACCGCCGTAGCAATATGCCCCGGGTTGAACTTCAGCTTATCCAGACGGGAAAACATAATTCTCTCTCTAAACGAAAATACTCCTAATCCGCCGTCCTTTTGACCTGCGTGAATATAGGCCGAGGAGCAAGTCTTCGAAAGATGGCAGACCCTTCGCACCTCCCGCCGAATGGCACGATCCGCCTCTTTCAGAATCATCTTGGAGATCAGGGGATTTTGGAAACCATGAATTGATATTTTCAACCCTAGGTATTTCAGTGGCTCGGTGCCCATCTGACGGATTGGGACTCCACCTACGTTAAACAGCGAACGTGTAACAGAATAAAGTTTCTTCCGCTTGGGAACTCTGGCAGTTAAGATGCACGCGCATTTGGTTACGTTCAGCTTCATGCCTTTACGGGCAAAGAAGCGAGTGCAATGCCGGAGGTTTTTAGACACCTTCCCCTGCCAGGTCCCAGCAGGATTAAATCATCCGCGTAGGCTAGAGTCGCCACTTTTATTTTAATTTGCCATTTAGCGAGAGCCCCAGGTCCTTGTCGGTACTGGCCAGTAGCTCGTCCATTATTATGTCGCCTTGTTTGACGCCCCTTTTCATCATAATCGGGCCTGTAGATAGGCCTCCGACTTCCACACTGGTAGAGATTCCATCGTAATTAGCCTCGATGTAGGCCGAGATCCGAGGGTCCACCCCCAGTCTCTTAAGACCGAGTTGAATCGCTTGATGTGATACGCTATCAAAAGCTTTTTCCAAATCGAGGGAGATGATAGTATAGGGTTGACATCTCCCTCGATGTTGTTTGATTATGTTCTGTAGGACGGCACTATTGATCAGAGCGCCGTCCTCAGTCATAAATCCTTTCTGCGCCTCATTCAACTCAATGGAGGTGGATAACCTCTTCGCCCAGATCTTCTTCAATATGCGAAGCAGAATGGAGGAAATAGTAATGGGCCTCCAATTCTTGATATCCTCTCTACCAGTGTCGGATTTAGGGATAAGAATCGTCCGATTTTTTTTTAATACTGATGGGACGTAAGCCCACATGGTCATCCCGTTAAACAGAACAGCAAGAACCTCCAGCGGAATATTCCGGAGGTCTTGCTGGCGCAGTCCATCGGGGCCTCTCGCTTGGCTTTTGTTTCTTAAGATTGTGGCTTTAATCTAGTCAATTGTGATGGGCCGGTAGATTTGGCTCACCATCTGGGGGGGTCATTAAGAGATTCCACTTTTGTTGGGGATTGGCCTTCAAACAGTGCCCTGTAATGTTGGTCAACCTGGACAAGATCTGGAAAGACTTGCGGAGCAAGGATATCTTGTCCCTTCAGAATCTTGTCCACTAGGTCTGACCTGTTTTTCATGTACAGGGATTGGGTGGTCTTGTACAACAAATTCTTCTTCACCCTACAAGGTGGATTTCGTCCATCCTCGGGTGGTCTAGGAGGTCTCGGAGGCGGTAGTCTCTTCTTCTTCCGAGGAGCACACTTATCGGTGATCGCGGCCACTAGAGCATCGAGAGTCAGGAGTGCGGTCTCCTTTGGAGCCGCGTAAACGGGCAGGCATATTTCCTGCCATGGAGAATCCAATTGGCAGATTATCCCTGCCAAGACATCTCTGATTAAGTCATCATCGGTGGGATCGCGATCGGGGCTGGGAGGGGCAACGTCAACCTCGGGTGGAGGTTCAGTATCAGGAACGTCCATGTTTGCTGAATTGAGTTCAGTCTCTCGATGATACTGAATTCCTCGATCTCTGGGTTTGGGGCAGTAGGGGAAGGAATATGGATAGGGGCGGACTTCGTGAAGACGTCGTCATCAGAATCGGTTTCCGACGCGTCTTCTGCCTCCATCCTGAGTTTGGCGACAAGATCTTTGCAGCCTTGTTCCTTCCGCTTCTTCTTGATCGAATCTATGCTGCGCCCCAAAAGTTCCGATAGATATATATTGAGGTTAGTGCCAGTATAACGGCTCTCAGCCCTTGCATTCCGGAGTGCTTCCTGCGGATTCCACGCACTTCTTTTAATTACTGATTCCCTCTCTAACCGCTCGTCATATTCAACAGGGTGAGCCTTCCGTTGGTGTTGGCGAAGGCCTTGGAGAGATGGGAAACCCTGAGAATTTTCAGGGGCCCTATAGATCAGGAGCGTTTATCCACCCTTAAAATAGTCGCATACGCGAAATAGCCGCAGAGGTGACCACTCACCTCTTTATAAAATTACTTGCCAAACTAAATAAATAAGAGACAAAGGGACATGGAAAAAATAAACTAAGAGACACAAGAACAATTTAAAATTGAGTAATTTGCCAGAAAACTAAAAAATGTGGTCAAATAATAAAAGGAGACAAGGAACACATTAAAGGGAGAAAACCACTATCCAACCGTCGGTCCTTATAGGGACCAGGTGTGAAAACGTTTAATTACACGATATCCAACCACCAACTTAAAACTTGGCACTGAACTTCGCTTCAGAAAAAAAATTTTTGAAAGACAAAATTTTCTGGACTTTCAAATTTTTTTTGACTTTGAAAATTTTTCGGACTTTCGTGATTTTTCGAAAAAATTTCGGTGCCCCCTTACATATGTTGAATACTTTCGCACTGGAGGCCTAGCGCTCGCCCCCGAGAATATGTAAGGTTATGTACTTTATGCGGAGCGAATTTAAAATCGACGGACTGGCACGACGCTCGTTAAGAGAGTCATAGTTACTCCCGCCGTTAACCCGCGCTTGCTTAAATTTCTTCACGTTGACATTCAGAGCACTGGGCAGAAATCACATTGCGTCAACACCCGCATGGGCCATCGCAATGCTTTGTTTTAATTAGACAGTCGGATTCCCCAAGTCCGTGCCAGTTCCGAGCTGACCGTTGAATGGCGGCCGAAGAGGACACCGGCCCATGCACGCGGAAGGACGAGCCAACCGATGCGCGAACACGGGCCTCACAGCAAGGAAGTTCCGCGGGAGGCCAAGGCACGGGACCGAGCTCGAATCGGCGCACGCGAAAGCGTGCGTCCCCTCGCCCAGGCCCGGCACGTCTGCCAGGACCCGCTTCCCGACCAAGCCCGACACGCCCCGGTCCTCACAGCCAATCCTTATCCCGAAGTTAAGGATCCAATTTGCCGACTTCCCTTACCTACATTATTCTATCGACTAAAGGCTGTTCACCTTGGAGACCTGCTGCGGATATGGGTACGAACCGGCAGGATACTCGACGTGGCCCACTCCTGGATTTTCAAGGTCCGAGGGGAAGATCTGGACACCGCCGCAACTGCGGTGCTCTTCGCGTTCCAAACCATTTCTCCCTGATAGAGGATTCCATGGAACTCGAACGCTCATACAGAAAAGAAAACTCTTTCTGGATCTCCCGACGGCATCTCCAGGTCCTTTTGGATTGTCCCGACGAACTCTCTTGCGAGGGCACGACTTATTAACGGTTCCGCTGCCGGGTTCCGGAATAGGAACCGGATTCCCTTTCGCCCGTTGGGTGTGATTTAATATCAACAATGATTCATTCACCGTCATCGATACACCAACATCAACATCGGCTTTCGCCTAGGGCTTAGGATCGACTGACTCGTGTGCAACGAAATATATTGATGAAACCAAAATATAGTCCGTGATTTATGAGTTCAACACATGTACTCGCACACGCTCAATAAAATTTGCGTGCTGCGTGGACTGCGTGTCGTAACTTTCGCCGTGACTTACAAAGAAATACCTTTTGGTTTCTACCTATAACGAATAAAAAAGTAGTTATAAACAGTATATTTTCTTATGTCTGAAGTCGTGGGTCTGCAAAAATATGTGCGTAGCGCATAGCAGAATTTATAATCCACTTCTTAATAAAAGAGCTAGTTTGTTTTAGCTTTGTTGCTGCTGCTCCAGCAGCGGCGGCGAAACCCTTCTACACGTCAGTCCTCCAGGGCCTCGCTGGAGTATTTGCTACTACCACCAAGATGCACCGACGGCGGCTCCAGACAGGCCCACGCCCAATCCTTCTGCGCGCACCGCCGCGACCTTCCTACTCGTCAGGGCTTCATGGGAGGCAACATTCTCAGAGGAGAATGCCCCGCACCGCACGTGCCGCTGACGGTGGAGTATAAGCATAACGCTTTAGCGCCATCCATTTTCAGGGCTAGTAACTTCGTCAGGTGAGTTGTTACACACTCCTTGGCGGAGTGTGTAACAACTCACCTGACGAAGGCGGAAAATTGTACACGCGACACTTTTGAGAAAAAATATTCCGGATAATTGCGAAATAATTGCGTTTGCAGATGATACGGTTTTACTGGCACGGTCGAAACAATATAAGGGGCTTAAAGACGCGGTAAATTCGGCTTTAGAAATTATTAATAACTGGGCTTTTTTTCGGGAAATTAAAACAGACGAGGCCAAATTTTAAAATGGGAGACACATTTGTTCACTGCGCGGAAAGTATTAAATATCTCGGTATCATAATAGATGAAAAATTAAGCTGGCGGCAGCACGTGGATTATATTTGTATAAAGGCGCGGAAAATTTCACAGCAGCTACGGGTGGCTTGTAAACTAACGTGGGGTTTAACGAGGGACGCGATGCGAACAATTTACTTAGGCGCGATTGAACCGGCAATTACGTATGGCTCGGCGATTTGGGGAAATAATTTAAAATCACGCGAAATAAAAAACCTGCGATCGGTGCAGCGAATTATGGCGATAGGCGCGGCAGCGGCGTATAAATCAATATCCGGGAATGTGGCATTAATTATTGCGGATTTAATACCGGTGGAGGAGAAAATCAGGGAAACAAGCTCGCGATGGCGGACGCGAAATTCGGGGGGTTTTAAACCGTGGCGGCGAAAATATAACAATTGAACAGAGAGGACTCATTTGTAGGCATCCAGCCGAGAATCGCGGAATAAATTTTAATGTAGTAGACGCGGATTTTAAAGCGGAAAACGTAATTTATACAGACGGATCAAAAACGGAAGATGGCATCGGCGCGGCTATCGCGGTTTATAAGCAGGGCGCGGAAACGGACGTTCTTAAATTAAAATTAGATAATAAATGCACAGTCTTTCAAAGCGAATTAGTTGCAATTAGGGCCGCGGTAGAATATGTGAAACAAAAAGAGGACAGTTCATGGCACATCGTTTCGGACTCTAAGGCAGCACTTCGTGCACTTAGATCAATGCGGAAACCAACAGAGTTAATTGTTGGAAAGTGGATCAGGGGACGGTTGTGTAGCACTTGATTTATGTAAAAATGGTATATATTTAATCACTACAATTACACGTTACATGTTATGCGCCGGCAAGATTACACACTACTACTTTATAGAGAACTATAATACCGACTGGTGATATATTTCCAACACTCCCACTTAATGAATAAGAATTGTATTTCATTATTTAATATATCCCCATGTTCCTGGTACAATATCGGTGTTTCTCTGTTGTTACGGCTTTGGTAAGATTGTCAGCTACCATCTCTTCTGTTGACGAATGTTGAACCAATATAGTATTGTCTTCCACTCGATCTCGAACATAATGGTGGCGAACGTCTATGTGTTTTGTCCTGGCTCGGTATCCATCAGATTCTGCTAGTTTTATTGCACTCTGATTGTCACATTTAATGTTAACGATCGATTTACCAGTGGAAGGCTTAAATTCTTCTTCCAGTTGTTTTAGCCAAATCGCTTCTTGAGTTGCGAATGCTAACGCCATATATTCTGCTTCGGTAGTTGACAACACAGAACACATACCTTTAGAAGTGAAACCTGCATGTTAAATTTCGGAAACACGATTTTTGGCGCCGCCTGGTGTCGGGGTGACAAATTACTACGATTTCCGCGCCAAAATTTAAAAATGTTATACTCGTCTCACGATATATTTCAATGTAATAACACTAAAAATATAATCAATTATGTTTTTTGAGCACATAATTGATTATACTTTTAGATAGTACATAAATGAAGAAGTTACTGGTTTTGGTAAAAGAAAAAAGATTGGATTTCACAAAATAAAAATAAAAATAGGCCTACATGGAAAAAATATATTTAACAGAATAATTATATACATTATTATTAACAAAATTATCAAATATAAAAATATCACAACAATCGGGTATTAGGGTCTAGTCCAGGTGCAATGTTCCATCAGGTCTCTTCGTTCTTCTTAGGATATTTCTTTCAGGCGTCGTAACAGGTCAGTGGTTTGCTCGTATCCAGGATTCATGACATTAAAATAGTTAAAAAGTAAATTAGTGTAGTTATATTGTCTTACTTCTTGGTGTCGGAACAGCATTGCAATTCAATTTTTTGCGGAAATGATTAACAAAATGTTTATGAATAAAATGATCTTCACATGAATGAAAATTTAAACAATGAAGACTGTTCAATATCACAAATGGTTTTCCATGTTTTATGATATTCTTCATTTTTGGGAAATTTATAGAAATGTTTATTTTTGTAGTCGACATTAATTATAGGTATCGGAAAAGAAAGAATTTTGACATTCTGGAAATTTACAAGAATATTTAATACGGCCATTTGATGTTTACATTACTAATAAATACAATTGACGAGTTTATAAGACAGAATATATAATAACTTACCTTCAAACATTAATTATTAGCACTCACAGCACTATTGAGGTTAGTTAATAAAAATGGTGAGACTCATTAAGCGTTGCCGCATATACATCGAAGTATAAATATACAATGCACACGATTATATTTAATAAACAGTAATATTATACTTTCATGAGTTATTATGACAAATATAAGGAATAATGAGTCTAATTATGTTTAAAACATAATTTTAATTGTTAAAATTATTACTTTGTAGTGAAATTTAAAGATTATTAAAAACGGTAATCCCCATAATAAGTTCTTTGATAAATCTGGCAACATCGAGGGAACCATCTTTGAAAAAGCGGCAAATTTGAAATTCCCCCTCGCCCCACTGTCCTGGGGTGGCCCACATACTTTCGTGTTGCCGATATTCGTATCTCGGCTTCATCCCCGTGGTTGACAATGCCACAGTTGGTTGTCGTTTTGATGCCCATGAAATGGCTCCACCTGATAATTTGAACACATATTCTGTACATGATCTTCTTTTATCGATGTCCGATGCCCAATCTGCATCGCAGTATCCAGTGATTTCTTCAGATCTTGAATAATGTATTTTGTATTCACTTGTAGCCTTTAGGTAACGTAGAATACGTTTGACTGCTGTCCAATGTGCTTCGCCATGATTGTTGTTAAATCGGCTCACGTCATTTACAGCAAACGCTATGTCGGGACGAGTACCTTGAGCTATGTAGAGCAAACTACCTACTGCTTCTTGGTATGGGACTTTGCCCACAAGGTTGTTTACTTGCGCCATTTCAATCGATAACTTTTGATTTGGGTAGCTTGGCGTGCTTGTTGGTCTACACTCCGACATGCCAAATTTTACTAATACTTCATTTATGTATTTAGTTGATTGAGCGATATCCCATCAGTTTCATAAGTAATGTTCAATCCAACTATATTTTCTGCAACTCCTAAGTCCTTCATTTGAAATGCATCACTCAGCTTTTGTTTCAATTTATTGCGACTTCTTTCATCTTTCCAAAAAATCAGAAGATCATCAACATATATGGCAACAATTAATTTAGGATTCTCACTGTAAAAAATGCATGGATCAACTTTAGATTTCTTCAAACCAATTGATTGTAGCAGTTTTGTCAGTTTCAAGTTCCATTCTCTTCCGCTTTGTTTTAATCCATAGATGGCCTTGTTGAGCTTGCATACCTTGTTGCTGCCATTGTTGTAAACTTCAGGTTGTTCCATATATATTTCTTCTTTTAAATCTCCTTGTAAAAACGCTGTTATAGCATCCATTTGATCAATTTTTAAATCAAGTTTGACAGCTAATGCTATTAAATATCTTATTGATGTATACCGAACTACGGGAGAGTATGTTTCTGTGTAGTCGATTCCATATCTCTGAGAACATCCCTTTGCAACTAACCTTGCCTTGTATTGTGTACCTTCTTGGTTCACCGTTTCTTTAAAAACCCACTTGCACTTTACTGCCTTTCTGTCTTTTGGTAAATCTACAACGTCCCACGTCCGATTTTCTTTTAAATTTCAGTTCGTTTTGTATGGCAATTTTCCATTTGTTGGAATCATGACGTGAGAATGCTTCTTCGATAGTTGTAGGATCTCCTTCCCTTTGATTTGCTTCTGTGGTATATAGGAAACCATCTAGCTTCTTTGGTGGTTTGGATACACGTGAAGATCTTCTTATTACCTCTTGTGGTACGCATTCTTCGTCATCTTCTTCTTGTACATAGGTCTCATCGCTTGAATTTTTGTACTCTGATTCCTCACTTTCATCTTGAGAATTTTCATCCTGAACCATTGAAGTTTCATCTTCTTTTTCTCCCACTGAAACTTGATCTTCCATTCTTTCAATGATTGTAGTAAATTTCGTCATCTCTGTTTCGGGTTCTATGAAGACTACATCCCTACTGATTACAATTTTCATTGTTATAGGATCTATACATCTATAGCCCTTGGTTTCTTCGCTATAACCCATGAAAATTAGCTTCCTTGATTTCTTATCCCATTTTAATCTTTTTTGTTTTGGAATATGAACCATAACTTGAATACCAAAAATTCTTATATGGTTTACGTTGACTTTTTGTCCACACCATACACCTTCTGGTGTTTCATTAATTAGACTGCTACATACCGATCTGTTTATTAAGTAAACTGCGGTATTTACTGCTTTAGCCCAGTATTTTTTGTCTAATTTTGCATCAAAAAGCATACATTTGGCTCTCTCAATAATTATGCGATTAGCACGTTCTGCGATGCCATTGTGTTGTGGAGTATAAACATTGGATGTCTGATTAATGATCCCAAATTTCTTGCAGAATGTTTCAAACTCATTGTTACAGTACTCCTTGCCATTATCAGTACGAAAGATTTTTATTTTTCTTCCTGTTTGTGTCTCTACCATTTCCTTGAATTTCTTAGTAATGTCAAGCACTTCATCTTTGCTCCTTAAGAAATATACAAACATTTTATGCGAATGATCGTCTATCAAGGTTAGAAAATATTTAGCTCCTCCGATTGATTTGGTCTTCATTGGCCCACATAAATCAGAATGAATTAAATCCAACATGCCATCCGTCTCCGATTTGGAATGTTTGAATGGTGCCCGAGCTTGTTTGCCCTCTAAGCAAACTTCACAATGTACTTTCATCGACTCACCCTTGATATCCATGCCATCGACTACTCCTTTTGTCATTTCTTCTAGGTTGGCATAATTGATATGCCCAAAACGACGATGCCATTTATAGAGATCATTGCCAGCAGTTGCTAGCCTGCAACTCGCTGTTTTATCTTAAGTTTGTACATACCTGATTTACACTTTGTATGAACTAACAGTTTATTGTTTTTATTATATATATTACACCCGTCTTTATTAAATATTACGGTATTCCCTTTTTCAGCAATTTTCGCGATAGATAATAGATTTACACTTAGTTCGCGAACTACCAGTAATTTCTCAACGTCAATTTCACTGTTTTCCAGGCACAACGAGAAGTCACCAACACCTGTCACATTCAGTTTTGAATTGTTCGCGACCGTAATGTTTTTAATGTCAGTGTCCACTTTGTTATTTATCCGACCCGGTTCGGATGTCATGTGATGTGTTGCACCACTGTCTAGATACCACTCGTTGGAGTTATTTGCACCTGAGATGAAACCTGTTGTAAACGCACCTTTACCTTCGTTTTTATCCGGTTTGTCACTTGCAGTTTTTTGAACACGGCATTACGATGCCTTGTGGTTTTTTTACCACAATTGTAGCATTTAATTGTCTTTTTATTCCAAGCCTTATTATTACTTTTGTGGGAATTTTTGTTTCCACCGAGGAAAGCGTTGTTTGTTTTATTACTATAATCCGTTTCCAATAATTTCGATTTTATTTTGATATTACTACTTTCAATTCCCATGATTAATGGTTTAAATTCATCCGTTAGTCCTGCTAATAGGATTGCGCCTATCCATTCTTCTGTAATATTAAACCCGACACCTTTAAGTTTATTAGCTGTTCCGATGATGGTGTTTACATATTCAGACATGCTTTCACTGTTTTCTAACCTGACTGTGATTAGTTTACGTAATAATGCAATCTGTCTACTTAGGCCTTTATCGTCGAATAAGTTTTCGAGAGCACTCCGTATCTCGGCTGCATTTTGTAATGTTTGCACGTGCACGAATAATGATTCGTTTATTGATAATACAATGCGAGCTTTAGCCTTTTTTAATTTCTCAGCATCAGTCACTGTACATGGTGTTACAATGCACTCATCCAGTCCATGAAATTCTAGCATCGTTTTCATTGCGAATTTCCACGTATGGTAATTTTCACTGCCTCTTAATTTGTCAACCATATTATTATCATTTCCCGCCATTTTTGTCTACAACGAACGCACGCGTACAACAGATGTAACACGGTTTTATTAAATGGCTTCACGACTTGGGTCACACGATTTTTTTTTTACACTTATTTGCTCTCACTACGAATTCCCTTGCGTTACTTCACGACTTTTTTTCACAGCACCTGCGGCGTGGTTCCGCGGTATTTTTAGGTTATGTCGTGGTCCTGGGGTTAATCCTCCGTTCTGGGCTAATCTGACGTCCTGGGCCCATAACCTGTTGGAAAGTGGATCAGGGGACGGTTGTGTAGCACTTGATTTATGTAAAAATGGCATATATTTAATCACTACAATTACACGTTACATGTTATGCGCCGGCAAGATTACACACTACTACTTTATAGAGAACTATAATACCGACTGGTGATATATTTCCAACATTAATGCTAGAGATAGATCGACTAATTAGGGAGGCGCGAGGGAAAACAATCAGATTTCACTGGACGCGAGCGCACGTAGGAAACGAGGGTAACGACAGAGCGGATGTACTCGCGAAAGAAGCCACAACGGGGGAATTAGATTTGAACGTTTACGATAGGGCACCGTTTTCACACGCGAAACGATTAATTAGAGCCGACGCGATATTCAGATGGAATCAGGGATGGGCAAATTCTGTAAATGGGCGTAATACATTTAATTTTATTAAATCAGTACATGAGAGGCGCGAAATTATAGTTAAAATCACACCGGAAATGACTCAATTAATGACAGGGCATGGGAACTTTGGTAAATTTCTTAAACGGATAGGTAAAACGGAGATAGAAGACTATGCATGCGGTAACGGAATCGACAGCGCGGAACACGTTATGTTCTCCTGCTCGTTTACGCAGGAGCAACGAGATAGGGCACACGTTAACGGGGGGAGACCACTCAGATGTTGCTAAGAATGGCTCACAGAGTGCGCCATATTCGACCGCCTTGGACTTTTCGTCATAAAGACTAACTATAAACTCCGTGTTACGGTGACTGGTGCGCCGCACGTGTCTGCGAGCTTTATTAATTCAAGGCCAACTAATAACCGGAACAGATGTTCCATTGATTCGAAGCATCTCGACGAGGAGACCAGAGGAAACTTATCTGTAACGTGGCCGCTTGTCTAAGATAAGAAGCATGCCCCGGCGTTAGAATGTTTACATTATGGTGTTGTCATGTATACAAACGATTAAGCGCCCAATGTTAATTGCATTTCTAAATTTCAATACCGGGTTCATATTCAGAAATAAGAATATTTGATGCTACTTGCCCATTCGTTAATATTTCATATATTTTCTAATGTATTTATTTTAATAGTTATTAAATAGGTTATACTTTTGAATTTCCTGATTGAATTTTAACTTTCTCCGAGTGGTTTTCTGTTCTGATAAAAGCTATTTATATTTTTGAATAATTAAATAAGAAGTCGATGCCAAATAATGACAGCATTTTGCAAATAAGTATATTTTATAAACATTTGTTTTATTTGTTTTAATAAACAATTTAAATTAACAATCGTCAAAAATATGAAAACGAACAATTTACAAAAAAAATTTTTTTCCAAAAATCCATTTTGTCTGAAATATTTTTTCAATTTTTGTGTGTAAATAGGTTTTTCGATTTAAATTTTACCTGAGACATATTTACAATAGTAATTTAATTAATTCTTCATTCTGTTGTATTAAATGTTACTAATATAAATATAGTAGAAGCCGGTTAAACCGCGAGTTATAATTGACCATTTTTCTGGAGTCAGTCGATAATAAACGAATTTTCAAGTTAGGCAATTTGCAGAAATATCCAAATTCATTTTATATCCAGACAAAACATTAGCAGATAAACTTAATTTTGAGAATTTTGAGGAGGAAATAATGTCATCCCCGTGAACTTTAGTTTTTTTCTCCTACATAGGCTTGCGAGTCATTAATTTTTAAATGAATGTTATAAAAGACAGATTTATAAATAAAACTAGTTTTACGTGTTTTACTAAAAGTGACGAAATATGATCCTGATATAAAGTAATTGTTATCCAATTTACAACAACAAAAATCTAATTTTTTAATACTTATGTTTGTAAGTTTATTTTTATTGAATTTAATGTTGTTTTTTTTTAATTTTCATTTTGATTTTTAATATTCTCTGCAAATTTTTGGCACGCGCACATAAAAAGGTTTGCCACCACTGCTTTAATTGATTGTTTGAGTTTTATCAAAATATGAGTTCTATTCTCCACACAGAAAAGTTTTTTTTAATGCAGTTTTTCGTTAAAAAACCGAATGTTCAGCAATTACTTCATGTCACGGTTATCACATAACGCGTCAGACATGTATGTGGTAATTAAAATGTTAACGAAATTATTCTTCTTGAAATGTCTTTCGACCCGAGGCCTTTTAGCTTTCGTATCACCATATTTTCCTGCTAAATTTATCTATTATCAAAAATAGAACTCGATGTACGTTTACATTTTATCCATTTTCGCTGTTATTTCTTCAGCCGAAGAATTATATGTTTCAAAGTTTTATAGAACTTTTTTTCTCATATTATATAGTTGAACTTGGAACTTATTTCATATACTTATTTCCAGATTATGTTAATAATAAACTTACCTTGTTACGGTTCCTTTTTGCAATTAGATTGTAGAGCCGAAGGGGTTAATTTTCAGCGGTTAAATTTAGTATAAATTCTTCAGGGAGTAGTGGTCTGGTTCGGACTCTTCCATTTGCACTGGTATGCTTAGTTTGGATGTGCATAAAAGGGATGGTCATCAAGTCGATGTGTTACCTAAACAACACAGTAAGGATTGGATAATTGCGGAGTGGTGAGAGATTGGAATTATACCTCATTTAATAACCAGGCGGACTAAATCGAATTATTGCCGCCAAAATACGTTGTTGTGATTGACCAAAGGGGCGCCGTTTTTACACAGGCCCAAATTGCATAAAACAGTAATGGCCGTTGTTATGATCAGCTGATCTCTCGCCGTTCCTTGTGTCCCACCGATTCCGCGCGTTTCGGCTCAGTTTCTGTGTTTTTAGTCAGTTATTTCTTCCGTTGATCGTGTAAGAATGGATTCCTCTCATCCCGCGATTTTCTTGGAAATAGTTATTTTATTTTTAACCATGAATATATGCCGGCACAAGTTTGGTGTCATTTTCGCCCTCCAAGAAACGGAAATGCTTGGATTTTGGAGCATTAACGCTCGAGGAAAAACAATCTAAAATTATCTTATATAAAACTTTAATGCAGGAGCCTTTAAAACCTACTGCCGTCGTACACAAAATTGTCGATTCATTAGGTAAGTGTGGCGCAAGTTATTACAATATGGAATCAAATCATAAACATACATTATATTTAGGATTAGCTAGAAGTATGAAGTTTCACAGAATTAGGGAGTGTACGGAGATTGGGGCAGTAACAAGTCCTAAACGTTTTGAACGACGTCCAGCGACCGAAGATATCTACAATGAAAGCAGCAAAAATTTTGTGTGCGGAAAACTTTGTTTAAAAATGAAATCGCTACATTGAATTAAATATTAATTGAATTAAAGAATAGAGATGGCTTGCCAAAGAAGTTATGGATAAAAGAATTTGAAATAATTTTATTTTTACCGCCAAAACATGTCTGGTTACTTTTCTGGTGACTTTTTATAGTGTAAATATGACTTTCGCGTTTAGTCCGCCTGGTTATTAAATGAGGTATAGTCACAGAGCATTAAGGATAAAGAGGGACAGTTCAATGTTAACTTTTGGAAACGCCATCAGCGCCGTCTGCGAGTCATCTGGCCAAACACATCGAGCCAGCGGGAAATTTAAAATTGCGACTTTACAATTCATTTTTGCAAGTGTTTCGAACTTTTTGGTTCTCATCAGTGCGACGCATCCAAATAAAAGCGGAAATCGCAGACACTTGCTTTATAAAGAGTTTAGACTTAATCAAACGCAAAAAGTAAAGCTCTAAATGATGTTGAAGGGGATTCGCTTGAAATTTTTTCCAAACGAATTCTTTTTGGGGCAGATGTTAAATCGTTTTGCAGGAATTGTACTGGAAGAAGTACTACAAGAAGGTGTATTAAAAATTTTCGGAATTGCATTCCAATTTAAATATTTTCTACAGGAATTAATAAATACTTAAAAAGTGGTCCTCACATCACAAATGTGCATAACTTTTGAATGTGGAATTTTTTTTAGAGTAATACATTCAATGTAATTAACCCATTCATCTCTGCGATTAGGACACTTCGGATATGTAAAGAAAGCTTTATTTTTAATATTTGAATCGCGGGTATAAACGTTACTGCAATAAGGTGCCTTAAGAGTACTTAATTTACCCATTGCACACTCTTTTAGCTTTAAAAATATTAATTTAAATTTGATTTATAAATACCTGGCCAAATAACAATTCAACTCGTGACGTTAATGAGGTTATGTATAAAAAGGCCGGAAATTTGATGGGAAATAGATGTTGTCATATCTCATTTGTGAAATTATTCAAAAGTCTATTTTGCTTTAAAATTGATCAAATAGACTTAAACAAACAATTAACACTAGTGGACTTTGAATATTACCAGATATTTGGATGTTCTTAAATACCTAAAATAAATTTAACCAACAAAAATATGACCATATCGCTTGCTTACAAAGATTTGTACATAGATTTGGCAGCGTTGCATTGCGTTAGTTGGGCCAGATGACTGTGAGATGGCGTGGATGTCACGTTTCCAATTCTCCCTATTCAATTAACCCCCCCTGGGTATAGTATTCAATATTGCCATAACATTGAGGTTAAGATGAGTGATGTTTGAAATCAAGTTACTAATTCGGTACTTACGTCTGGTTGCTCCACGTCAAACTTATCTGGGACATCACAATGCACTCAGTTACCGCAGTAATTCGGTAAATCTCTTGTTGTTTATAATTTTCTGGTTACAATTCGGGTAGTAACACTGACAGATAACCCCGTAGATGATGCATTACCAGGATGGTAAAGCAAATTACAGGTTTCGTTTTGATAAATTTTCGATGGGATAAATTAGATCATTAATTCTTGGATGTTGTACTTGGGGGTGGGGTAATAATAGGGGTTGATGGAGGATTTCTGTATCAGTAGTGATTTACGTTTACTGGATGATCGTATTTAACCTGGACTATCGAGATAGTCGTGGCGCCATCTTTTGGATTTAGCGCGGAATGATGTTCCCTAATATAACGGAAGCTGACTAGTAGTGGTTACCGGGGTATAGTCATTTTTCCAGTGGCGGAGTTAGTATAAAGGCTATCGGACTAATTTAATTTTTCCATTGATGGGAAAATTGTGGAAAACATTTAAATTGTTTTTTTTCTCTCGGATGTGACGAATATTGCGACAAGAATTTTTTTATCCTCTTCTTGAGAGGAGCCATCGAGGTTCGAGTTATTTTCCGTTTCGGCTTTTGGAGAGAGCACAAGTAATTTTGTTCGATTTTGGCGAATACCACCTCGTGGAATATTTAACACTTTAATAGTTAGTGTTCCTCTGTGGAGGGAATTTTACACGAAGGGGGTGAAATTACCACTGTGGGTGACGCAACAAATTGGAGTTTGGGTTGTGACCACGTGGGACGTAATTTTTACGGATCTTATACCAAATCGAAAAATTATTCTTAAGGACCGCACTAGAACCTAGGTGAGTGGTAACTTATTTTCCTCGATGGAAGTTAAATTTTCTAATACTGAGTTGATATATTTAGGTCTAATTGGTTTGCCTTTGGTTTGCACTTGGTTTTCCGTTGATTTCCATTTGGTTTACATTTGGCTTCCGTTTCGTTTCCGACTTTTGGATTTCCGAAATTTGGATTATCCAACGGATTGTCGATACTCAGGATATTCTGCCGAACTACTGTCGATTCCAGAATTCCGCCGGATATTCGAGGAGCTGATTTTTTACAACTTTCCACCAAGTGAATGGGAGAATCCTCACTACAACAAGGGAAAAATAAGGTTTTATTATTTTGTTAAATACATCACGCTTCACGCATTTGAGAATTTTGTTTTTCGTCATATTTTTTTTTATTTCTTTCACAACTTGTCATTTCAACCTTCATGTCGGATTTTTTTTTCCTGAAATTAATTATCACCTGTTTGCATTTGAAATTAATTATTACCTGTTGGAAATTAATTATTAACTGTTTGAATTGTTGGAAATTAATTATTACCTGTTTGAATTTTTGGAGTTACTCATTACTTGTCTGAAATTAATTATTAACTGTTTGAATTGTTGGAAATTAATTATTAACTGTTTAAATTTTTGAAATTAATTATTACCTGTTAAATTTTTGAAATTAATCGTTAACTGTTTGAATTTTTGAAATTAACTGATTACCTGCGGATACATGACTATTTTTTTTCATACATGTTATGTGGAGTTGAGAGTAATTAGAGTAGCGACTCGTTTAATCGTGATCAATACTGTATCTACGGATTAGTAGTATAAATTTTAGCAAAATTTGGATTGAATTCCTACATAAATTCCTCTCAGCTGAATATTATATTTATAATTTAGTTACTTTAGTTTGGGGACAATATGTAATGGAATAACGTTATTGCCACTTTCCCGTATCAACCACCATTAAAATAAGTTTCATAAAAGGATTAATTTACACGTAAGATATTAATTGCAGATGATATTTTTTTTTTATCTATGGCTTCAATAAAATTCAGTTTATTAATTTTAATCAAAATGATATTTTTCTTTCTTGTCGAGATATCATTTTCCTAGTTAGTATTTAAAGGTAGTAATCCAAGGTTCATGATTGCCGTCACTAAGGCCCATTATCTGAAATTTAAAGCATGTGGCGCCCTTTTTAATATCGGTTCTTTTGTACCCCCCCTACTCTGCTAACTGTAGCTAGGCCAGATAACAGGGGAAGTTAGTGACATTGGATTACAAAATTTTGGTAAGTGAGATTTGATGCGTACTTGGGCGCTGAGTAACTTTTGCGACCAGAAATTGAGGTAGCAAATTTGGCGTCCAAACGTGGGGCCTCCCTTTTAGAAAATTGGTAGCAGGTTTTGATTTCACGGGATGTATTGCAAGTCTTCGTTCGATTTTTCTTGAGCGACGTTTTCAGTGAGGTATATTTTCCCGGAATTCAAGTAAATTCGCGTGGAACACAAATAGGTGTAGGTTAGATCTTTAGGTGGTTTGATACACGATTATATAGTAAAATCATGAATTCCTACGGGTCATTTAAGTTGGAAATTAATATGTTGCTGAGGGATGAATTAGTTTATGAAATTCAAATACGCGGTGTGACAGCTAGTGGTACTGTGGTGGAGAATAGACAGATATTAAGGGGGTTGTTGAGAAAGGAACGGGGGGGTGAAACCTTAATTTTTGACTCCTTGGTTCTTCCAGAAGAGGAGGAGCTAGATAATTGTGGTACGAAGATCATCGATTTAAAGGAGGACTTCGATAATTTAGTTGTTGAGGGTAGGGTGAATGGAATTGAAAGTGTTGCTTCACGGTTGATTCATGTGCGTAATCGGGCAGCTAGAATTAATGTGTCATCAGAATATGTGCGATTACAGCGTGATCAATTAGTGTCAAAGGCTGAACACCTACTTGATCTCGCTCAAGAGCACAAAGATAAAATGTCCAAGGGGGAAATTGAGGTAGGTTCTGCCGCAATTCAATCACACATTGCCGGGAATAGCCCAATGGGGAAACCGATTCACGAGCTGCCTAATCTTAGTTTGATTGGTTGCCCAGATAACCTAAATTTTGGTAGCCGTAACAGGAATTCCTCTCCACATTGTAGTACTTCTAAACCACCTATACAGGTGAGTAGATCACAGAATCCGGTGCTGGGGAATCAAAATGCTTCGGTACCCATTTCTTGTGGTAGTCCTACACGGAATTCATTTAACAATTTTGGAGCCATTCATAAATGGAATGTGACATACGATGGTCGCTCCAATGTATATGAATTTCTAGAACGAGTGGAAGAGTTGAGATTTTCGAGAGGGGTTTCGAAAGAGCAATTGTTTAAATCAGCAGTAGAATTGTTCTCGGGTGCAGCTTTATTATGGTATAGATCAGTTCGAAATAGTGTATGGGTTTGGGATGAGTTAGTGAACCGATTAAAAGATACCTTTCTGCCGTGTGATCATGAGCATGTTCTGTGGGAAGAGATTCGATCACGAACTCAACAGGTTAATGAACCGGTAGCACTGTATGTGTCTGTACTCGAAAGTTTGTTCGGTAGACTCTCCTCGAAAGCCTCTGAACCTCATCGGGTGGAATGCATTCGTAGAAATCTTTTGCCACAATATCAGAGATCTCTAGCATTGGAATATATCAGTATGATTCCTGAATTAATTACCTTGTGTCGAAAAATTGAAGATGCCGAAGTACGGGCAGAAAGTGTTGAGATGCATATGCCAACTAGTCAGGGGGTAAAAAGACTTTCAGTAGCAGATCATACTACGCGGGCCGCTGGCATTGCTCCAGTCGGTGTTACTGATCCGTTGGTTCGGGTTGTCCCTCACCATTCACGTGATTGGGAGAAAATTTGTTGGAATTGTCAGAAATCAGGACATTTGTTATTCCAGTGTTCAGTGCCTACTCGGAAGCATTGTTTTGGGTGCGGTAGGTCTGATGTTACGAAGTTTTCGTGTCCTACTTGTAAGGGTCAGGGAAACTACTCCAGGAGGAAGTAGGTCGAGTAAGGTCCTCCGGTGAGAACATTTATATCTCGACAACTAGCGCAAATAACTATCGTTTTCATGAGTTACTGGATCCTAAGCGGTATGCATTAGATTTTGTTCTGGCAAATGCAAGGGATGATGAACGCCCCTATATAAAAGTAAATATTTTTGGAGTTGCTATGTTGGGCCTTTTGGATTCCGGAGCCTCCAACACAATTTTGGGTTGACGGGGTTGGCAAATGTTGAGCTCAATGAAATTAAAGGTTAGGTCCTCACCAATTCCTGGTTGCGTGGTCGCAAATGGAAACGATTGCCCAGTTACTGGTGTCGTTAGCTTACCATTTACACTCAATAACTCGACCATTATTATGGATGTTTTGTTGGTTCCGTCAGTATCTCAATCGTTGATTCTGGGCGTTGACTTTTGGAAGAGAATGGGTATCATTCCAAATTTGAGAGATAAAAGTTGGTTTTTCGGGTTAGGGCCTTCTGCTCCAGAAAGTCGACTGGAAGAGATTGTAGTAAAGGAAAATTTATCATCGGGGGAGCTGAGTCAGTTAGACAAGCTGTTGGCAGAAAAATTTGAGGAAATGGGCAATAAACTGGGCTGTACATCATTGGTACAACATGTAATACGTAGTAAAGCTGAGCCGATAAAACAACGGTATTATCCGCTCTCTCCGAGCCTTCAGAAACAGGTCGATGTAGAATTAGCCGATGTGATTGAACCATCAAAATCTCCTTGGTCTTCTCCCATAGTGTTGGTCAAAAAGAAAGACGGTAGTTATCGTTTCTGTGTGGATTATAGGCGGGTGAATGCCGTTACTGAAAAAGATGCGTATCCTTCACCGTATATCAGTCACATTTTAGATCGTTTAAGGGATGCTAGGGTGCTCTCCAGTTTAGACATTAGATCAGCGTATTGGCAGATACCTGTCAGTGAAGAATCTCGTCCAATAACTGCGTTTACTGTACCGAATCGTGGACTATATCAATTTAAGAGGATGCCCTTTGGGTTGCATAATTCGCCTGCTACTTTCCAGCGTCTAATCGATCAGGTAATTGGTGCTGATCTCGAGCCATACTGCTTTGCTTATTTGGACGATATTATTATTGCCACGTCTTCGTTACAAGTTCATTTGGAGGTATTGGAGAAGGTGTTGAGCCGACTTATTGAGGCAGGGTTAACGTTGAAAAGGGAAAAATGTCATTTCTATCGAGAGGAGTTAAAGTATCTAGGCTATGTAGTTAATAAGAAGGGACTGTTGGTGGATCCAGAAAAGGTGTCCGCTATTCTTGATCTACCGATTCCTACTAATACTACCGAGGTACATCGCTTTGTTGGCATGGCCGGCTGGTATCGAAGATTTATCCCGAACTTCTCGACTGTAACTGCTCCCATTACGGCATTAACTAAAAAGAATTCAAAATTTCAGTGGAATATAGATTGTAGTCGTGCGTTCGCCACAATTAAAGATTGTTTAGTAAATGCCCCAATTATTACTTGTCCAGATTTTTCGTTACCGTTTACGATACAAACGGATGCCAGTGATTTCGGGGTAGGGGCTGTGTTGACACAACAGCACTCCGATGGAGAGCATGTCATTATCTATATTAGCTGTTCGCTAAAGAAAGCGGAAAGGCATTACAGTACCACTGAAAAAGAATGTCTGGCAGTTGTGTGGGCTATTGACAAATTCAGACCATACACTGAAGGGTCACGATTTAGTGTGATAACAGATCATCACTCGCTCATCTGGTTGAATAAGCTTCAGAGTCCTTCTGGAAGGACAAAGCCGACAGACTAGCCTTAATGAATGCAAGTCATAATCAACCCACTTCAGGGCATACGGGGGTATATAAAACCTTTAATCGTCTATCGCAAGATTATTACTGGCCTAAAATGCGAGCCGATATTGCTCGATATGTAGGAAAATGTACAGTTTGTGTTGCACATAAACCGAAACAAAGGGCTCCGTGTGGGTGGATGGTGAGTCGAGTTAATGTAACGCGTCCTTGGCAAGTGATTGCGTTGGATTTAATGGGTCCCTTACCTTGAACGTCCTCAGGTTACTCGTATATCCTTGTTGTACATGATACCTTCAGTAAGTTTTGTCTTTCATTTCCGTTACGTTCGGCTACTGCCTCGGCTGTAGTGAAGCAGGTGGAAGAGCAAGTGATTTTGATATTTGGTGCTCCTGAAAAAACTATTGCGGATAATGAGGTTCAATTTCGTAGTAAACAGTTTGTTCAAATGGCTAAGAAATATGAGGTCACCTTGTCTTATACTGCTAATTACCATCCGCAGGCTAACCCAACGGAAAGGGTTAATCGTGTTTTAAAGACCATGTTAGCATCATATGTCTCGGAAAACCATAGAACTTGGGATAAGTTATTACAACATGTAACATGTTGTATTAGAACCTCAAAGCATGAAGTGACGGGCTTCACACCCTATTTCGTAAATTTCGGAAGGAAAATTTCCTTGTCGGGGAAAAAACGGGTAGTTCCGGAGGATGCTAATTATCCAGAACCAGATCCGATTGACCGGTCGGTACATTTAAGTAAATTATATGGAGAAGTGCAACTTAAGTTACGGAAAGCTTTAAATAAAGGAAAAAAATATTATGACTTACGTCGTAGGCCGGTTCAATTTGAGCGGGGTCAGCGTGTGTGGCGACGAAATTTTGTGTTGTCCAATGCCGTCAATCACTTTAATGCAAAGTTAGCGCCTAAATATGTTGGGCCGTTTATTATTCATCGAAAGCTTTCACCGTGGACATACGAGCTCATACATCCTCAGGATGGCAGGTTAAGAGGTTGTTGGCACGCCAAAGTTCTTAAGATTGCTCAGGAAGACGAGTAATTGTGAGTAATTGTGTAGTTGGAATTATCCGATGGATAACGCAGTAGGAGAAAGTGTAGGAGACTTTGGGCTCGGTGGCTTTCACTGTAGTAGGCAGAGTGTGGGGCCTCTACTCAGGCATAGGTTGTCTGGACTATCGGGATTTTGCTTAGTTTTGTTGAAAAAAAAAAAAAAAAAACCGTTCCAGTGGGATGTGTTAACTTTTTGTTTTGTTGAGATTATAGAGTTAATTGTTTTTTTTCTTTTCATTTGGGAAGCAGGTCTATCATTTTATGGTAGCATTGGTCAAAATGATGAATTTAATTTGGCTCAGGTGAGGTCAGTCTTAGTATTTCGCTTTCTAAGTCGAATTCCATTTGGGAATACACTTACTAGGGGGTAGGGGAAATTTAAGTTACTCATATTCTTGATTTTCTACGAAAATCGATTTTTATTGGAGGAATGGGGGGAATTTGGGGTGAATTGCACTTTACGGTCATACTCCTGATTTCGGAGATTTTTGGTTTAGGGACTCTATACGTGTTATTATTAAGGTACTTACAAAAAATTTTGTGCGGAAACGTGTTTCAAGCCGAAAAATCCAATTTTTATTTCTTCAGTTGCGCATTACGTCAATGTCCACCATAAATTTAATTGTACGCACGGCACGAGAACACTCATGTTACATTACGAAAGTTATTCATATCATGATAATTTAGCACACGAAAGGCACACTGTTAAAATTATACACGAGGTGCAAGTTCGCGCAAACAGCATGTTTTCTTCGCAAAGTAATTGAAACGTTGACAGCGGCAAATACAGACTTAAGGATGCGCCCTGTATTGCCAACCGTGAAAGTTGGTTTGTCGTTTTCTGTTTTCAAACCTTACTTGTCAATCGTTTATGTATAGTTCGATGCAACCAAATCTTGAAAATAGAAATAATAACTAATGTATAAGAAACAGCGGAGCCATCGATAATAATGATAATAATTATAATCTTTTTATTTGCGCTTAAAATTAGCCAATATATTCGACAAAATGATTCAACTATGGATTTTATCTGCAGATTAATTAAAAATAATGTTGAAAAATAAAAAAAAAATACGAATAGCAACTGACGATAATTTATTTATTTGAATTACAATGTTAGTTAAATAACATAGGGTTCATGTTAAAATTTATTATGTCCTCCTCAGTCTCGCCTTTTCAAAATGCCACAAATCATTTTAATTTTTTCGTATTCCGGATTTTGATATAACACGCATCAAATTTTCGCAAAAGTTAGGAAACTGATTGTAAATTTTCGAACAGTTCTTCCATAATTTTAAAAGCCTCAATTAAAGGCATCTGAGATGTTTCTAAATTCATGTTAAAATGCAAAAAATGAGCAATAAAAGCTAATAACAACAAAATCATTGTCTTTATATGTAGTTATATGCGGATATGTGCTCAAATAAATTTAATGTCACAAAACCTCAAAATATTACGTTATATGCGAAATAAAACTTGGTACTTTGATTTCTTTCCGAGAGAAACGTATAGATACGGAACGCCTGGGTCATACGAAAGAGCAAATAAAACATGTAAAAAAATATATTAGTTAGCAGTTGCAAATCGGAGTTGTTTATGTTTGGGTTAGGTTAGGTTGGGTTAGGTTGGTTTGGGTTAGGTTAGGTTAGGTCAGGTCAGGTTAGGTCAGGTCAGGTTAGGTTATGTTAGGTCAGGTTAACTTAGGTTAGGTCAGGTTAAGTTAGGTTAGGTCAGACTGGGTTAGGTTAAGGTGGGTTAGGTTGGGTTAGGTTAAGGTAGGTTGGGGTAGGTTAGGTTAGTTCAGGTTGGGTTGGGTTAGGTTAGGTTAGGTCAGGTTGGGTTGGGTGGGGTCAGGTTAGGTTGGGTTAGGTCAGGTCAGGTTAAGTTGGGTTAGGTTAGGTTAGGTTGGGTTAGGTTGGGTTAGGTTGGGTTAGGTTGGGTTAGGTCAGGTTGAGTTAGGTTAGGTTATGTCAGGTCAGGTTAGGTTAGGTCAGATTGGGTTAGGTCAGGTTAGGTTGGGTTAGATTAAGTTAGGTTAGGTTAGGTCAGGTCAGGTTGGGTCAGGTTAAGGTAGGTTAGGTTAGGTCAGGTTGGGTTATGTTAGGTCAGGTAAGATTCGGTCAGGTTGGGTTATGTTAGGTTAGGTCAGGTCAGGTTAGGTTAGGATGGGTTAGGTTGGATTAGGTTGGGTTAGGTTAGGTTGGGTTAGGTTAGGTTAGGTTACGTTAGGTTGGGTCAGGTTAGGTTAGGTCAGATTGGGTTAGGTCATATTAGGTTGGGTCAGGTTGGGTTAGGTCAGGTCAGGTTGGGTTAGGTTAGGTTATGTTAGGTTAGGTTGGGTTAGGTTAGGTTGAGTTAGTTTAGATTGGGTTAGGTTAGGTTAGGTCGGGTCAGGTTAGGTTATGTTGGGTCAGGTTAGGTTGGTTTGGGTTAGGTTGGGTTAGGTCAGGTTAGGTTGGATTGGGTTTAGTTAGGTCAGGTTGGGTTAGGGCCGAAGTCATCACAAATGTGTAAGAAGTGGTTTCACGGGTTCACCATCTATCGTCATTATTTAAGAGGTTTAATATTTATATTAAAATAAAATGTGCGAATATGTGTTTTATGTTGAAAAATCAACAACTTTTATTTCTAGAAAAAATTGGTTTAAAAAAAAAATATTTTTTTTTCTTAAAACAAATAAAAATAATTCAACTAGTAAATTAAACGTTAATCTCAAAATGTAAAGATAACTTAGCAGAGCGAAAACAAACAAAAAACGCATTTGCAACACAAGTATCAGATTTAGAAGAAGGACATTTTTTAAACTATCACATCTAAGCCTATTTCAAATCCTAGGCTACATTAATTTTTGGGTCGATAATGTCAGATAAGCCGTGATTCGACTGCAGATTGAAATATCTGAACATGCCTCCGTCGATTGGAGTTCATTCTGCCGTGAAGTCGTTTTAGAAGCATACATTACAAATTCAGTAAAATCAGGTGGGCCTGGTTCAAATTTTGATGAATCGAAGTTTGGACGACGTAAGTACTATCGAGGACACCGAGATGAAGGGCAATGAATTTTTGAGCGAGAAACTGAAAAGCTGATTCCAATCATCCAACACTGGATTGAGGCTGATACAACAATGATTGGCGACCATTGGAAGACCTACGGCTGAAGGGCTGTGCGCACATATTATTCATTGAATATATCAGCATCATCAGTAAACGGTTCTTCGTCGTTTGTTACATAAGATTCGCTTTTTCGTGCGTCATAGAGCGCGCCAGCTAATTTATAAAATAATTTATAAAGACCCCATTGCACGAGCATTTCGAAAAACTCATCGGTTTTTTCGCTCAATTTTGATAATCTGATTAGATTGATGGGCTCCATTTTTGAAGTTTGGTTGCACTGCACTATACATCAACGATTGACAAGTGAGATTTGAAAACAGAAAACGACAAACCAACTTTCACGGTTGGCAATACAGGGCGCATCCTTAAGTCAGTATTTGCCGCTGTCAACGTTTCAATTACTTTGCGAAGAAAACAAGTTGTTTGCGCGAACTTGCACCTCGTACATAATTTTAACAGTGCACCTTTCGTGTGCTAAATTATCTATAATATGAATAACTTTCGTAGTGTAACATGAGTGTTCTCGTGCCGTGCGTACAATTAAATTTATGGTGGACATTGACGTAATGCGCAACTGAAGAAATAAAAATTGGATTTTTCGGCTTGAAACACGTTTCCGCACAAAATTTTTTGTAAGTACCTTAATAATAACACGTATAGAGTCCCTAAACCAAAAATCTCTGAAATCGGGAGTATGACCTTAAAGTGCAATCACTCCGGAATTTGTTACGGTTCCTTTTCGCCATTAGATTATAGAGCCGGAGGGATTAATTTTCAGCGGTTAAATTTAGTATAAATTCTTCAGGGAGTAGTGGTCTGGTTCGGACTCTTCCATTTGCACTGGTATGCTCAGTTTGGGGGTGCATAAGGGGGATGGTCATAAAGTCGATGTGTTACCTAAACAACACAGTATGGGATTAGATAATTGCGGAGTGATAAGAGATTGGAATTAGTATTCAATATTGCCATAACATTGAGGTTAAGATGAGTGATGTTTGAAATTAAGTTACTAATTCGGTACTTACGTCTGGTTGCTCCACGTCAAACTTATCTGGGACATCACGATGCACTCAGTTACCGCAGTAATTCGGTAAATCTCTTGTTGTTTATAATTTTCTGGTTACAATTCGGGTAGTAACACTGACAGATAACCCCGTAGATGATGCATTACCAGGGGGGGTTAATTGAATAGGGAGAATTGGAAACGCGACTTCCACGCCATCTCACAGTCATCTGGCCCAACTAACGCAATGCAACGCTGCCAAATCTATGTACAAATCTTTGTAACCAAGCAATATGGTCATATTTTTGTTGGTTAAATTTATTTTAGGTATTTAAGAACGTCCAAATATCTGGTAATATTCAAAGTCCACTAGTGTTAATTGTTTGTTTAAGTCTATTTGATAAATTTTAAAGCAAAATAGACTTTTGAATAATTTCACAAATGAGATATGACAACATCTATTTCCCATCAAATTTCCGGCCTTTTTATACATAACCTCATTAACGTCACGAGTTGAATTGCTATTCGGCCAGGTATTTATAATTCAAATTTAAGCTAATATTCTTAAACCTAAAAGAGTGTGCAATGGGTAAATTAAGTACTCTTAAGGCACCTTATTGCAGTAATGTTTATACCCACGATTCAAATATTAAAAATAAAGCTTTCTTTACATTTCCGAAATGTCCTAATCGCAGAGATGAATGGGTTAATTCCATTGAATGTATTGCTCTAAAAAAATTCCACTTTCAAAAGTTATGCACATTTGTGAGGACCACTTTTTAAGTATTTATTAATTCCTGTAGAAAATATTTAAATTGGAATGCAATTCCGACAATTTTTAATATACCTTCTTGTAGTACTTCTTCCAGTACAGTTCCTGCAAAATCTTTTTTAAAACGGCCCCTTCAAGAATGTAGTTCACTACATGATTTAACATCTGCCCTAAAAAGAATTCGTTTGGAAAAAATTTCAAGCGAATCCCCTTCAACATCATTTAGAGCTTTACTTTTTGCGTTTGATTAAATCTAAGCTCTTTATAAAGCAAGTGTCTGCGATTTCCACTTTTATTTGGATGCGTCGCACTGATGAGAACCAAAAAGTTCGAAACACTTGCAAAAATGAATTGTAAAGTCGCAATTTTAAATTTCCCGCTGGCTCGATGTGTTTGGCCAGATGACTCGCAGACGGCGCTGATGGCGTTTCCAAAAGTTAACATTGAACTGTCCCTCTTTATCCTTAATGCTCTGTGTGCATTACCAAGATGGTATAGCAAATTACAGGTTTCGTTTTGATAAATTTTCGATGGGATAAATTACATCATTAATTCTTGGATGTTGTACTTGGGGGTGGGATAATAATAGGGGTTGATGGAGGATTTCAATATCAGTAGTGATTTACGTTTACTGGATGATCGTATTTAACCTGGACTATCGAGATAGTCATGGCGCCATCTTTTGGATTTAACGCGGAATGATGTTCCCTAATATAACGGAAGCTGACTAGTAGTGGTTACCGGGGGATAGTCGTTTTTCCAGTGGCGGAGTTAGTATAGAGGCTATCGGACTAATTTAATTTTTCCATTGATGGGAAAATTGTGGAAAACATTAAAAATAAAATTTCTCTCGGATGTGACGAATATTGCGACAAGAATTTTTTTTATCCTCTTCTTGAGAGGAGCCATCGAGGTTCGAGTTCTTTTCCATTTCGGCTTTTGGAGAGAGCACAAGTAATTTTGTTCGATTTTGGCGAATACCACCTCGTGGAATATTTAACACTTTAATAGTTAGTGTTCCTCTGTGGTGGGAATTTTACACGAAGGGGGTGAAATTACCACTGTGGGTGAAGCAACAAATTGGAGTTTGGGTTGTGACCACGTGGGACGTAATTTTTACGGATCTCACCAAATCGAAAAAGGACCGCACTAGAACTTAGGTGAGTGGTAACTTATTTTCCTCGATGGAAGTTAAATTTTCTAATACTGAGTTGATATATTTAGGTCCAATTGGTTTGCCTTTGGTTTGCACTTGGTTTCCCGTTGATTTCCATTTGGCTTACATTTGGCTTCCGTTTGTTTGCCGTTTGGTTTCCGACTTTTGGATTTCCGAAATTTGGATTATCCAACGGATTCTCGATCCTCAGGATATTCTGCCGAACTACTGTCGATTCCGGAATTCCGCCGGATATTCGAGGAGCTGATTTTTTACAACTTTCCACCGAGTGAACGGGAGAATCCTCAGTACAACAAGGGAAAAATAAGGTTTTATTATTTTGTTAAATACGTCACGCTTCACGCAATTGAGAATTTTGTTTTTTGTCATATTGTTTTTTTATTTCTTTCACAACTTGTCAATTCAACCTTCATGTCGGATTTTTTTTTTCCTGAAATTAATTATCACCTGTTTGCATTTGAAATTAATTATTACCTGTTGGAAATTAATTATTAACTGTTTGAATTGTTGGAAATTAATTATTACCTGTTTGAATTTTTGGAGTTACTCATTACTTGTCTGAAATTAATTATTAACTGTTTGAATTGTTGGAAATTAATTATTAACTGTTTGAATTTTTGAAATTAACTGATTACCTGCGGATACATGATTATTTTTTTTCATACATGTTATGTGGAGTTGAGAGTAATTAGAGTAGCGACTCGTTTAATCGTGATCAATACTGTATCTACGGATTAGTAGTATAAATTTTAGCAAAATTTGGATTGAAGTCCTACATAAATTCCTCTCAGCTGAATATTATATTTATAATTTAGTTACTTTAGTTTGGGGACAATATGTAATGGAATAACGTTATTGCCACTTTCCCGTATCAACCACCATTAAAATAAGTTTCATAAAAGGATTAATTTACACGTAAGAGTAAGATTAATTGATAATTTTTTTTTATCTATGGCTTCAATAAAATTCAGTTTATTAATTTTAATTTTTTTTTTTTATTAATTTATTGTTTATTACCCAACAGCCACGAAGGCCAGTTACAGGACAAATTAAAGAAAAAAAAGAAAGAAACTATAATACATACATAAGTAATGATACACATTATATGTATATATGTATACATATGCAAATACACAAACACAGAACACACTTAAATTTCAGTTATTTTACTTATTAATTCACTCACTAATCTCCGCTCTCCGCATGCATTAAATATATCTATGTGTTTACAATACATATTCACTGCATTGCACATTGACAAAATCGGGGAGTTCAAGTGATGATATGTACTTGTTGAACTTATATAAAAAGTTTGTTGTAGTCTACCGTTTTGGCGGGGTACATAGAAGTTCAACAAGGATAACAGTAATGAGTCATTGATTTTGTGGTGAATTAACTTATATAAAAACATAATTTGAGCTAAAATGCGCCGGTGTTGCAGTGAAACGATACCAAACTCACGTTCCAACAGTTCTGATGGATAACCCTGTGTAGGATATATCTGGTATTTCCTATAGTAGAGTGATTTTAGAAATGTTCTCTGAACTTTTTCAATTTCTGAGATATGAACAGTGTAGTGCGGGTTCCTTACAACCGAGCAGTATTCCAAGCGACTGCGAATGTAAGCGTAATAGAAGTTTATTAACGGCTCTGTAGTTTTAAATAATTTGGTGTTTCTGATTAAAAATCCCAATAGTTTGTAACTAAAACTAGTTATTTGATTAATGTGATCATTAAATGTTAATTTGCAATCAAAATAAATACCAAGGCCTTTGAAACAGGTAACTTTTTGAAGATTTGTGTGATTTATGTTGTAATCGAAATTAATATTTGTGTTTCCTACTATAGGTCATTTGTTTGTACTTATCTATATTTAACATGAGCCCATTTTTGATACACCAATCATTAAATTTAACAATGTCCTGTTGTAATGCCAAGCTGTCATTAGCGGTATTTATGACTCTAAATAATTTAAGATCATCGGCATACATTAAATAATCAGAGTTAAAACAATTACCGACATCATTGAAAAATAATAAAAATTGTAAGGGGCCCAAGTTTGACCCTTGAGGTATACCACTGGAAGAGATAAATGTATGCGATCGGAAACCTTTATATTCCACGTAATTAATTCTGTTTGTTGAGTAACATTTTATGAGTTTCACTACACAGTCACTCAGGCCAAAAGTATGGAGTTGTTTTATTAAAAAATCATGTCGAACGGTGCCAAAGGCTTTTGACAAGTTTGTATATAAAACATCTACCTGATGCCGACTGTCCAATGCTCCAGAGACGGCTGTTGTGAATCTACATAAATTAGTGACGGTTGATTTTCCTTTAACAAATCCATGCTGCTTTGTTGATAAAGACTGCTCAACGTGATTATAAATAAGTTTATACATCATGATCTCGAAAATTTTGGCAAAATTACTTATTAAAAATATTGGGCGATAATTATGGATGTTGTCGGTGTCTTTGTTCTTGTGAATTGGTATAATTTTAGAGGACTTCCAGATAGCGGGGAATCTGTTATATTTTAACAACATGTTATAAATATGTAAAAGTGGAGTTGACAATGCATGCCTACAGTCTCTAACAACTAGTGCAGGAATATTATCAGGACCCATTGTAAGGTTCTGTTTTAAAGATTTCGCAGCAGCCATAAATTCATCTAAATTAAATGCTCCAATTGATAATAATTCATTATTCAATGATACATTTACTTCATCATATGTAATGTCTTTTGCTTTATAAACAGATGAAAAATAGTCAGCAAATGCGTTCGTTATATCTTGAGGTTGATCAAGTACAGCATTACCCATTTTAATCAAACCTGGAATTCGTATTTTACCTTTGCGTTCATTAATATAATCCCACAGTTTTTGGGGTTTACGTTTAATGTCAGCTTCAATAGAAGTTAAATAATGTGAAAAGTCTGTTTTTATATTTGCTTTAATCAAAATGATATTTTTCTTTCTTGTCGAGATATCATTTTCCTAGTTAGTATTTAAAGGTAGTAATCCAAGGTTCATGATTGCCGTCACTAAGGCCTGTTATCTGAAATTTAAATCATGTGGCGCCCTTTTTAATATCGGTTCTTTTGTACCCCCCCCCCCTACTCTGCTGACTGTAGCTAGGCCAGATAACAGGGGAAGTTAGTGACATTGGATTACAAAATCTTGGTAAGTGAGATTTGATGCGTACTTGGGCGCTGGGCAACTTTTGCGACCAGAAATTGAGGTAGCAACCTCTACATGTTACCGTTCCTTGTCATGAAAAAAAAAGACAATTATAATTTTCATTGCAACGACCACTTAATCAATGGCTATTATATGCGAGTTGTACAATATACTTTGTCCACAACAATATAATACTTTTGTTTTTTCTTTTATTAAGAAGTTATATAAATAGGAATAGTATTTATTTTTAACATTAATTTAATACAATACAATATTATTTAGTAATATTAAATGTAATATTTGAACAATTTGATAGATATATTATTCTATTTTTTTTTGTCTTTGTAAGACTTATTCATTCATTAATTCAGGCTACTTTTCGTCTTTATTTTAATCTATTTCCTGTTGGGTTTTCATTTTTCAATTATATTCTATATTGAATTTTTTTGATTTTATATCTTATATTATAGTATATTACATAACTAGAGTTGTAAGTAGCAAATTAGGCGCAAGTGAAAGATATTGTGTACGAGCCGCGTAGCGGCGAGTAACGTAGTTTCACGAGTGCGTAATTGCGTTACAACTCGCGTTGTGTACTAAACTTTACCTTCGACCTTACATTTATTTGCTTAAACTAAAGGTATGTTGAAACCGAATCTTGTCAGGGTGACGTTTAAATTTGTATTAAATTAGCCGGTAATGGCAATGTAGGACGACTACCAACTAAACAAACGAATTACCGTTCGAACAATTTTCCGTCGAATACATTTGATTGAACAAATTTAAGGATACGGATCGTTGTACTCACTCTGAAGTGTTAATCTACTAAGATACCATTGCGATGGAAGTACCAATAAAGCATGGCGTGAAGTTTATTGTGTCGGTTATTGTGTTAACCAATAAGTTGTAATCTGACGTTTAAATGTCACTGTCACTTTTGATATTTAAAGACGAACAGACGAATGCAGAAGGACTCGGCACACGTTAATTGTAATTGGATAATAAGTATATAACATAGCGAGGTACATAAGTGGTAATAGTACATGTTACACATTTATGTACATTTAACATTTATATATGCTCTATATATTCGTAATGGGTCGCTTACGATTGGTGGAAACAGTTCGGTAATTCATCAATTACAAAGTGGGAGTAGGTAAAATATTTTATATTGTATATTTTAAATGAACTCTGCTGTCCGTGATATGTTTTGTTATTAATATATACTTTTCTTAAATTATTTATAAATTAATTGTTACTTCAAGCAGAATTTTGTTAATCGGTACGAAAAACTTTTAGTTCAGTCAAAGTACGACGAAGCTACAACCTTTCGCCCGTAGGAAAGTTCTATCCTCCAAATACGGTAGCGCGCGACGGGACATATATGACGCCCCATAACGCAGTCAACTTAAATGTTTTGCCTCATTTAAATTTTGGAATGAAATGGTACTGCAGGTGAGGAGCCCAATGTTATCGAATGCAGCGACCAGCCAGCCTGGACGCCGGTTCGTTGCACTACCAGACTAAAAATCCACAAAAATCGACACCGAATGGGTAGGCAACAAAACTATCATATAACTCGGAAACCACCAGTGATAAAAAGCAATCAAACTTCTACAGTTTTCATCCGATTGACTTGGGACGCAAATTAATATAATCAGAGTAATTCCATCTACAGTGTGACAAAATATGAACAATATCCAACATACCGTTTTTTTAATATTGCGAGCGACGCAAAACTTACAACATTATTGCAATTAAAAACAGTTTAATTTAGCCGTTTACATGAACCTATTTTACTCAAATTTTGTTAGAATATGTAATAATATTGTTGTTTTAGCAGGGCAATATTTCATTATATTTCGTCCTACATTAAGGCCGACTGATTGCAATAATCTATTTTCTTTGTTATTAAATATTTAAAAAAATGACTGTCAAAATGGGATTCGCCTGTAAATAGAAGTCATATTACACCAAAAAAAAATTTAACTTTTACTTGAATAACGGTTTAAATCACATTAATACATCTCTAAAAAAGCATGGGTACCCTGCCCTTAAGTTGGTATCGGCTGTATTAGGATGGCCAGACAGCTATGAAGAGCTGGCTAATATTAGGCGCGAAAATAAATTTTGGGAAGTATTTAAATCATTCGCGGGCAATGTAGAGTTATAAGAGCGGGTTAAATTAAATTAGATACATGCTTTGTGAGAATTGTCTGTGCGCGGACCGTGAAGCAGAATCACTTATCAAATACGGAGTAACACCAGGTTGAAGGCAAACGGGCAGCAAGCGGAACATAACACCAGAAGAAAGAAGAGGACGCATCAACGAAGAAGAGGATCGCACTTCGTAGAAGAGGACAAGAGGACTCATCGTCGCTGAAGAGCAGAAGAGGACATAAGAAGAGGACAAGAGAACCCATCGTCGCAGAAGAGAAGAAGAGGATTCAAGAAGAGGAGGACGACCAAAGAAGAGGAGAAGAAGAACGAACCGGGGCGCGCGCATTACCAGCCGGCGCCAACCTGTTATTATTGTATTTACTATAAATTTGTTTTTATGGGATGGTGTGAAATAAATATATGTATGCTTGGGAATTGTTTTATTTTGTTTAATTTTAAGCGGGGATAATGTAAAGGGGTGGAATAAAGTATTTACAAAAACGAGGGAAATTTATTTCATATCCTATTTTATCTGCGGGAGGCTTGTTTCAAGTTTTAGATTTTAAGTAGAATAATTTGCTATACTTCTTGTAATGCAACAATTTAAATAAATCTGTCTTAAGTTACCAACACCTTTCATGGTATCCCATAAGCGTTAATTAAGGCACTTTAACTCGACGTTTGGTTCATCCCACAGCGACAGTTCTGCTTAACAAAAGTGGTCCACTTGGCACTCTGATCCGATCTCGCGGCTTCATCGTTCGAGCAAGCCGGAGATCTCACCCATTTAAAGTTTAAGAATAGGTTGAGGTCGTTTCGACCCCAATGCCTCTAATCATTCGCTTTACCGGATGAGACTCGCTCACCGGAGCGCCAGCTATCCTGAGGGAAACTTCGGAGGGAACCAGCTACTAGATAGTTCGATTGGTCTTTCGCCCCTATACCCAGTTCCGACGATCGATTTGCACGTCAGAATCGCTACGGACCTCCATCAGGGTTTCCCCTGACTTCGTCCTGACCAGGCATAGTTCACCATCTTTCGGGTCCCAGCATGTACGCTCTGGGTGCGCCTCAGCTCGCGATGAGCACGAGTCCTGCACATCCTCCCTAGGCAACGCGCGCTAGGCACGGCCTTCACTTTCATTACGCCTTTAGGTTTCTCCAAGTCCCAATGACTCGCGCACATGCTAGACTCCTTGGTCCGTGTTTCAAGACGGGTCCGAGGACACCGTCGCCAGCAGTCGAGCGGGTCCGGTGAAGTCGAGGCACGAGTCCTCAGAGGCCCGCCGGATATCCGCAAGCACTTGCGACGGGCCAAACGCGTATCGTAAGATCGCGGCCCCGCGCCACTGTTGTACCGTCGGGCGGGCAGGCCGGGAGACGGGGGTCCGAACGGAAACAGCCCGAAGGCGCCACTCGGTCTCCACCCCAATCCTTAGGCCTGCGCCCAACGGGTCGCGACGTCCTACTAGGGGAGAAGTGCACACGTTCGTCACCCCGACACACGGAGCGAGAACGGAGCGACCGGCCGGTGACCGCGAGGGCCACCGGCACTACCGTCTCGAGCGTCCAACGCTCCGGGGCGGACGAGACACGCTGAATCTCCCCATTCGACCTTTCGGGTTTCTCAGGTTTACCCCTGAACGGTTTCACGTACTATTGAACTCTCTCTTCAAAGTTCTTTTCAACTTTCCCTCACGGTACTTGTTCGTTATCGGTCTTGTGGTTATATTTAGCCTTAGATGGAGTATACCACCCACTTAGGGCTGCACTCTCAAGCAACCCGACTCTGAGGAGAGATCCTCCCGCTGTCGGCGGCGATCGGTACGGGCCTGGCACCCTCTATGGGTAAGTGGCCCCGTTCAAGAAGGACTTGGACGCACCGCACGACCTCGGGATAATGGATCCTCCCTAACACCACATTTCCCGGCGACAACGCGTAAGACGGCCGCGGGATTCGGTGCTGGGCTTTTCCCTGTTCGCTCGCCGCTACTAAGGGAATCCTCGTTAGTTTCTTTTCCACCGCTTAATAATATGCTTAAATTCAGCGGGTAGTCCCACCTGCTCTGAGGTCTGAATCAGATTTATATATAAAAATATATATATACGTTTTCGTTTTGACAACGTTCACACACACACACTATAAATTATACATTTTTGGTTTACATATCACTTACACCCGACCCAGACGGCCGTATTGGATCAACAAAAAGATAATTCACATATATATAAACACACCAAAAACGTCAACGCACGACGTAACATCTCACATCTTTGATAGGTTTGTGTGATGTTTGTCACGTCTTTTGCGTTACGCGAACAAACAGTGTGTTGTCCACGCGCTCTACACGCACGGCCAGACGTCCTGAGAGTCAATGTCTACTAGAAAACGACGACCGGTGTGTTCTGCACGGATGACGACGATTGTTCATCTCGTTCTTGAACGCGGTTCTTATCTATTTTAAGAGGACGGACTTCTATCGAAATGCGAACCTCCAATTTGAGCCCCGCGATGTTATTCCTCATCATTCGTCTCCGAATGTCACAGACTAGACGGGTGGACGGCAATGGGAACAACAACCGGGCAGTCTTGGAAATAGAAACGACCCTCAGCCAGGAATGGTCCAGGAACAGTATCCAAGGACCGCAATGTGCGCTCGAAATGTCGATGTTCATGTATCCTACAGTTCACAATAAGACGCGCAATTAGCTGCGTTCTTCATCGACCCACGAGCCAAGTGATTCACCGTAAAATAAGAGTGTTTTAAGAATCAAGTAGAGGTGAACCTCTATCTAACATTCTGCCACTCTTGGTGACGGACGTTTTGTATTTTTTTATTTCTCATGGAAACTTTTTAAACAACACATTAATTTTACAATATTTTCAAGAAAACAAAAAAGTTTTCTTTACTCTTTTATAATTTCTCCTCACGGATAATATTATTATTGTAAAAGAGTCGTTACATGTACGTTCTAATAAATGTTTATCTGTGAACGGGCGAAATCCATTTAAAACCCTCTGTGTTATAATTTATGTTTATAATAAATTTTGGGCCAGGGTACCTTGATTCTAACAAATAACATAACAAAATCGTCATTATGACACGTCTACGTGCGTGGATGGTGCTGATGCTCCGTATTGCGTGCGTGTAATGTTATTTCGACGAGAATAATAAGTGGTGTATATAACGGTTACGCACAAATATACGTACACAGCCTACTCACGCCACCGCGTGGTTACCGTATATCACAATATTGCCGTCTCTTCGTTATATTTCCTCTTTTCTTATCGTCTTAAACGAACACCCACACAACACCCTATCCACACAACGTAAATGTGTTAATATTAATAATAATGCTGCGGTTGGTTATTTCTCTCACAAGACGACGGATCTCGCACATAATATGCGAGAAGCGAAACGTCCGATGGTGTTTCGTATTGCGTGCGCAGTTTTATTATTTCGATGAGAATAATAAGAAGCATATAATATAACGGTTACGCACAAATACACGTACAGATACAGCTTTCTCAGGCAATCACTGATCGCTTGGTTACCATATTACGGTACAGTATTGCGGTCTCGTCGCTATACATTTCCTCTTTTCTTCCTCTCGTTGTCAAACAAAGCACACACAAACACCCTATTAATAATAATATTATTAATGTTGTTTTTCTTGTCACAAGACGACGGATCTCATCATCACATATAACATGCGAAAGAGAGATGCGAAACGTCCGATAGTGTTTATTACCTCTTATTAGAGACAAAGCAACACAACAGATATACATATTATATACGTATATAATACAGTCATACTCGCACACACACACAGCTTACTTACTGGTGGTGGGTGATCTTTAGTTTTGCACGTATTTTTGTTATTATTATTATATAATAATTTAAAAACGTTAATGATCCTTCCGCAGGTTCACCTACGGAAACCTTGTTACGAGTTTTACTTCCTCTAATTGATCAAGTTTGGTCATCTTCCCAGCAACATCGACCAACGTCGAAACGTCACCGAGTACCGGTCCGAAGACCTCACTAAATCATTCAATCGGTAGTAGCGACGGGCGGTGTGTACAAAGGGCAGGGACGTAATCAACGCGAGCTTATGACTCGCGCTTACTGGGAATTCCTCGTTCATGGGGAACAATTGCAAGCCCCAATCCCTAGCACGAAGGAGGTTCAGCGGGTTACCCGGACCTTTCGGCCAGGGAGGACAGGCTGTCTCCTTCAGTGTAGCGCGCGTGCGGCCCAGAACATCTAAGGGCATCACAGACCTGTTATTGCTCATTCTCGTGCGGCTAAAAGCCACTTGTCCCTCTAAGAAGAATTGATTGTACGCCGAAAGTAAAAAATCGTGCGCGCGATACGCCCGACCGTTTGCACGGCCGGGACGACACCGACGCCGACCTTTGAGATGTCGAAAGTACGCCTAGTTAGCAGGCTAGAGTCTCGTTCGTTATCGGAATTAACCTGACAGATCACTCCACCAACTAAGAACGGCCATGCACCACCACCCACCGAATCAAGAAAGAGCTCTCAATCTGTCAATCCTTCCGGTGTCTGGGCCTGGTGAGGTTTCCCGTGTTGAATCAAATTAAGCCGCAGGCTCCACTCCTGGTGGTGCCCTTCCGTTAATTCCTTTAAGTTTCAGCTTTGCAACCTTACTTCCCCCGGAACGCAAAAGCTTTGGTTTCCCGGAAGCTCTCGGCGGGCGAGTCATCAAGGGAACGTCGGCGGATCGCTGGCTGGCATCGTTTATGGTTAGAACCAGGGCGGTATCTGATCGCCTTCGAACCTCTAACTTTCGTTCTTGATCAATGAAAGCGTTTTTGGCAATTGCTTTCGCTTTAGTCCGTCTTGCGTCGATCCAAGAATTTCACCTCTAAAGTCGCAATACGAATGCCCCCATCCGTTCCTATTAATCATTACCTCGGGGTTCCGATAACCAACAAAATAGAACCGAGGTCCTATTCTATTATTCCATGCACTAAGTATTCAGGCAAAGTTTTAGCCTGCTTTAAGCACTCTAATTTGTTCAAAGTAAACGTGCCGGCCCACCTCGACACTCAGTGAAGAGCACCGCGATGGGATTTCAAGTTAAGCCGCCCTCACGGGCTAAGCTCACCGGCAGGACGTCCCGCGGGCACGCCAGTTGGACACCGCGAGCGATGAACCGGCGGCGCGGGACACAGATTCGACTACGAGCTTTTTAACCGCAACAACTTTAATATACGCTATTGGAGCTGGAATTACCGCGGCTTCTGGCACCAGACTGGCCCTCCAATTGATCCTCGTTAAAAGGTTTAGAGTGTTCTCATTCCGATTACGGGGCCTCGGATGAGTCCCGTGTCGTTATTTTTCGTCACTACCTCCCCGTGCCGGGAGTGGGTAATTTGCGCGCCTGCTGCCTTCCTTGGATGTGGTAGCCGTTTCTCAGGCTCCCTCTCCGGAATCGAACACTGATTCCCCGTTACCCGTTACAACCATGGTAGGCGCAGAACCTACCATCGACAGTTGATAAGGCAGACATTTGAAAGATGCGTCGCCGGTGCGATACCGTGCGATCAGCAATAAGTTATTCAGATTCACCAAGTTGTACGATGACGAACTTTCGCCCGTCACCGATTGGTTTTGATCTAATAAAAGCGTTCCTTCCGTCTCCGGTCGGAACTCTGTTTGCATGTATTAGCTCTAGAATTACCACAGTTATCCAAGGATAAGTGGTACGATCTAAGGAACCATAACTGATTTAATGAGCCTTTCGCGGTTTCACCTTAATTTGGCTTGTACTGAGACATGCATGGCTTAATCTTTGAGACAAGCATATGACTACTGGCAGGATCAACCAGGGAGCTGTGTTTTTGTCGCGGCCGCTGCTGGAGCAGCAGCAACAAAGCTAAAACAAACTAGCTCTTTTATTAAGAAGTGGATTATAAATTCCGCTATGCGCTACGCACATATTTTTGCAGACCCACGACTTCAGACATAAGAAAATATACTGTTTATAACTACTTTTTTATTCGTTATACGTAGAAACCAAAAGGTATTTCTTTGTAAGTCACGGCGAAAGTTACGACACGCAGTCCACGCAGCACGCAAATTTTATTGAGCGTGTGCAAGTACATGTGTTGAACTCGTAAATCACGGACTATATTTTGGTTTCATCAATATATTTTTCTTAATTTTATTTTAAGACATATATCAAGATATATTCTCAATTTGTAAAGATCGGCTTACACATACTCTTCATTGTTCGTTAGTTTGAAAATCATCGTCTCGGCCGGAGACCACGCATATTGGGTCTCAAGTACGTCTGACTATATGATGATATATTATCAACCATAACGTTTTTTTCATTCTCGCTCGGAATATAGTGAGTTATTGCATTGGAATGTTCACCGCGTTCTTACGCGTCGCTACTTAACAATATTACATGTACAGTCTACATGTTGATCGCTTATGGGCCATACGCATAAATGAATATGTGAAATGGGTCCCGCGTTCTTGCTTTGGGACAGGTTGAAAAACTACCTGTTCGAGTTGCAGTACGTTCGTTCGCGCGACGGGCGTAAAATATTTAAAACCCTTAAGAAAATACACGGAAGAAAACCATTTGCATGCTTAGAGATTTTCAACCTTAATATGCATTTCTCGGTCGTGGGTACCCATCATCAAACATAACCGTTTAAATATCATTATCTCGGTACCTACGATCTTGCATTATATATCATGGGCCGAGAAAATAATAATCGCTCTGTTTTTCCTCTTTCCCCTTCGGGTGTTGGAGCCATAAGAACCCTATCTTTTGTCATAAAATACAGATCATGTTATTTATTATAGTAAATTTATTATAGTAAACCTACACGATTCAGCAATAAAATCTATAACACAGGATTCACCAATCACTCCATGACCCCCCATAAGTACCCTTCTCGCACAGCGGTTCAGAATGTGTATCCTAATTTATTTATTTTTCTCCACAAATGCTCGCATGCGGCGATAAAATTACAAGTCCTATCAAAAAGTAAAATGATTGTTTTAACTTTTTAAGTAAACTACGAATATTGCGGATTCGCATCGTGGCCCGTCGTTAATCGTGCCTTCGCACATTTAGCGATAACGCAAGTCCGAAGATAAAACAAAATTGCGAGCGAGTCATGTTCACAAGTGGATTCGATGAGATAAAGAAAACGCCATTAATTCTGTTTTCGTACAAATATTTTATGTTCGTGAAAAATTTTCGCTCCGGCGACAGACAATACGTTTCTGTCACAATGGTTCAGAATGTCTATCCGATTTAAATGTGAGTCGTGCCAACAAGCGAATTCGACGAGATAGAACCGGAAGACGCAATTAACTTCCTCACGGAACCGTTTCATGTTCAGAGTTAAGGATGTCTTTCTGAACTGAGATTTTCACGAATTGTGACCATTTGCCGCCGAAAATCAACACCAGAAATCGCACATATCAGTAAATAATTGAAAAAGTACATTGTTGTTTCAGATCAATTCACTTTGAGAGATGAAAGCACAACGTTCTGCATTTACCAAGACGTAATCAGTTGCAATATGATGACGAGAAATCGAAAGGAACCGCCCCAAGAACGAGAGAATTATTAAAATTGTAGTAATTTGCCATCGAAAATCAACACCAGAAATCGCACTTTTACGTAAGTAATAGAAAAAGTGCATTATTGTTTTTGGCCAATTCACTCCGAGATATGGATATACAACGCGCTGCATCGATTAAGGTGCAATTTGTTGCAATATAATGATGAGAAAACCAGAATAACCGCACAAACAACCAGAGAATTTCACAAATTGTGACTTTACGATAGCGAAAATTTCAATGTTACAACAAAAATCAACACCGGATATCACGAATTTTCGCAAATAATTGAAAAAGTACATAATTGTTTTTGATCAATTCACTCTGAAATATAAAAATGGAAGGTGGTGCATCGATCAAGATGTAATCGGGTGCAATGCGATGATGGGAAATCGAAAAGAATTGACAAAAGAAAACCTAAACCAACTTTATTTTGTCTAATTCGTAAGGGCGTGGCAGCCGCGAACTGCCAACAGTGGCCCTTTTGAAACCGGAGACTACCGGCATTCCTTACAACATTCCCTCAGTACACGCACCCTTCTTCCACATGTCCTTCACCATCGCATCGTGGCACATTTCCTAACGTAACCCAACCTAACCTAAACTAACCCAACCTAACCCAACCTAACCCAACCTAACCCAACCTAACCCAACCTAACCCAACCTAACCCAACCTAACCCAACCTAACCCAACCTAACCCAACCTAACCCAATCTAACCCAACCTAACCCAACTTAACCCAACCTAACCCAACCTAACCCAACCTAACCCAACCTAACCCAACCTAACCCAACCTAACCCAACCTAACCCAACCTAACCCAACCTAACCCAACGTAACCTAAACCTAAACCTAAACCTAAACCTAAACCTAAACCTAAACCTAAACCTAAACCTAAACCTAAACTTAAACTTAAACCTAAACCTAAACCTAAACCTAACCTAAACCCAAATCCAACCTAACCCAACCTAACCCAACCTAACCCAACCTAACCCAACCTAACCTAAACTTAAATCCAACCTAACCCAACCTAACCTAACCCAACCTAACATAAACCCAAACCAAACATAAACTTAAATCCAACCTAACCTAAACCTAAAATAAACCTAAATCCAACCCAACCTAACCCAACCTAACCTAAACCTAAATCCAACCTAACCCAATCCAACCCAACCTAACCTGACCCAACCTAAACAAACCTAACCCAACCTAACCCAACCTAACCCAACCTAACCTAAACCTCACCAAACCTCACTAAACCTTACAAAACCTCATCAAACCTCACTATACCTCACCGAGACTTACCGAACCTCACCAAACCTCACCGAACCTCACCAATCCTCACCAAACCTCACCAAACCTCACCAAACCTCACCAAACCTCACCTAACCTCACCAAACCTCACCAATTTTCACCAAACCTCACCAACCTCACCGAGCTTCGCCGAGCCTCCCCAAACCTCTCCAAACCTCACCAAATCTCACCAAACCTCACCAACCTCACCGAGCCTCATCGAGCCTCCCTAAACCTCCCCAAACCTCACCAAACCTCACCAAACCTCACCAAACCTCACCAAACCTCACCAAACCTCACCAAACCTCATCAAACCTCACCTAAACTAACCCAACCTGACCCAACCAAACCTAATCTAACCAAACCAAACCAAACCAAACCAAACCAAACCAAACCAAACCAAACCAAACCAAACCAAACCAAACCAAACCAAACCAAACCAAACCAAACCAAACCAAACCAAACCAAACCAAACCAAACCAAACCAAACCAAACCAAACCAAACCAAACCAAACCAAACCAAACCAAACCAAACCAAACCAAACCAAACCAAACCAAACCAAACCAAACCAAACCAAACCAAACCAAACCAAACCAAACCAAACCAAACCAAACCAAACCAAACCAAACCAAACCAAACCAAACCAAACCAAACCAAACCAAACCAAACCAAACCAAACCAAACCAAACCAAACCAAACCAAACCAAACCAAACCAAACCAAACCAAACCAAACCAAACCAAACCAAACCAAACCAAACCAAACCAAACCAAACCAAACCAAACCAAACCAAACCAAACCAAACCAAACCAAACCAAACCAAACCAAACCAAACCAAACCAAACCAAACCAAACCAAACCAAACCAAACCAAACCAAACCAAACCAAACCAAACCAAACCAAACCAAACCAAACCAAACCAAACCAAACCAAACCAAACCAAACCAAACCAAACCAAACCAAACCAAACCAAACCAAACCGAAAAGTTTAAAACAAATGAAAAAGTTTATTAGTTCTCGACAAGTCAAAGTGAAATAAGCAAGTAAAAAGAGAAAAATATATATGATATTGCGCCAGTGATACGCAATTTTCCCACGCGGTCGCCCATCCTGGTACTTATCGCGCCCGGTGTAACTTAACTTCGGTGATCGGACGAGAACCGGTGCATTTTACACGGTATGACCACTGGCAGCATGTACATTCTGAACCTCTGTGCTATAAGGGTGCATTCATGGGGACGGAGTGGCCATGACTCTTTTATTCGCCCCATCTTCATTATCGTAACTTAGGGTGCGGGTAAACGGCGGGAGTAGCTATGACCCTCTTAATAGCCCCAGTGTCATTATCGTAACTGATGGCGCGGGTGAACGGCGGGAGTAGCGATGACTCTCTTAACAGGGTCCAATGTCATTATCGCAACCGAGGGCGCGGGTAAACGCGACTTTTATTAGAAGAGACAAATTAGGCAACCGCTGCGCGAGAAAGGTATCCATGACCGTACCGAAATGATATACAATCAATTTTGTTTCTCCGCAAGACGATGGTTTTTATTCGTCTCTGTAAGTCTTTTTTTAATACTAGGTTGTAAACCAAAATATTTTTTTTAATTATGCGCGACGACAATTTTGGGTGACAATTCGGAACAGGTGTGAGAAGGGTACTTTTAGGGGACGGGTAGGTGGTGTAGTTTCGGGTATAGCAAATATTTCTCTAAACACGGAATCGCTAAATTATGCATCCATCCGGTTTCCTTTCGACGACGGGTGTGTTTGTGTGTGCGCATGAGAAAGGCAAACGCGGAAAATGCGAAATAAATTTTTTGGTGGACATTCTGAACCGCTGTGCGAGAACGGCTCTTATGGGGGAGAGGTAGGTAGATGTAAGGTTCGGATACAGCAAACATTTGTTAAAACGCGGAATAGCCAAATTATGCATACGTCCGGTTTCCTTCCGACGTCGGGGTGTATTGTGTTTGTGTGTGC
>OU343065.1:2121924-2129424 GCA_910593695.2 Ocypus olens
CCCCAACGAGGGCCGTTCGTCGCTGGCCGTCAGTTCGTTGCCGTCAAGAATTTTCCGGGCTAGCTCAGGACGGCTCTTTGTGTACATCCGTTGAGCCGTTCTGAATGTGCTAGCCCGGGACCGTCCAACCGTTGTTGAGTTTGGTCGCTGTCTGTTGTTGGGTCGGTTGGGTCGGGTCGGCAGGAGAGTGATTGCATATCTGTCTAATATGTCTGTCGCGTTAGGCCCGTCCGTCATGATAATGTTAAGTAAGTCTGTGTCCGTCTCGTCAGTGAGATTAGGAAGATCCCTCAAAAAACCCTTTATCGTATCAGTGGCTGAAGGCCGATGGCTGAGGGCCTCTGTGTGTATTGGCAGTATCGTACTTACCGATGCGGTGGGGATGTCGCGCGTCGGTGTTGTCGGTGGGATGACCAGTGGAGTTGAGGGTCCTGCTACCTCCGGTCCCACGGTGGTAGACGGTGGGTGAGGTCCTGAAGAAGAAACCTCTGGAGCTGGAGGTCCAGAGGAAGATCCTTGGGGAGCTGTGGGGATGATGATCTCCATGTCTTCCGGGAAGAAATGCAACGCGGCTGGAGCTGTCAACGGTCCTGGCGTCAGGAGGCTCTTCTCAGCCACCTCCTCGTCGGCGAACTCCGCTGCCTCCCGGATGTCCGCGTTGATCCTCATCAGCTCCTGTTTCCAGACAGGATCCAATTTTCTTCTGGCCCTCACTGCTTCGACTGTCCTATCGAACCGGGCGGAGATGGACTCCAACAGTTGCCGGGTCGACCCGAGGTGGTAGGCTTCCATGTAAGCCATTTGTTTCACCTCGAGTATCGACCACGGCCGGATGACTCTGTTGGCCTCGTTGTCCTCCAATTCCCGGTTATATTCCGTGGGGTGACCCTTCCGTTGGTGTTGTCGGAGGCCCATAAATGTGGCGAACCTCCTGTCACACCAACGGCAGGTCTCCGGTAGTAGATCCTCTTCGTCCACTGGTCCTTCTTGGTTGGGGTCAGGTCCTGCTGTGGCCTCCGCAATGGGGGCCGGGGCGGGTCGAAGTTTACAAAACCTGGCCTCATGCTGCTGTCGCCCCTTGTCGGATTGGTATGATTTACCGCAGCCCAAAGAACACCTGTGCATCTCGTCGGGGGTGGTTCCTGCCGGTATATACTTGAACTCGGCAGGAGTCGATTGTTCGGTCAGGTCCACCCCTTGAATAGCACGCTTCGTGAGCGGTCGATCCCTTGGCTGGTGTCAGTCTCGTGTAGTGTGTGGTCTTGAACTCACGCGGGGTCGTGGTGGAGATAGGATGGTGGGTAGGGTGGGAGGGTCAAGCCAGAACAAGTCAAGGAGAGAAAAAAAAAAAAAAAAATTGAAAAATTTCAATTCAATGAGAGTCCCAAAAAAGTGACTCCCGTTGAGAACTATTGATATTTAAAGAAGTGATCGTAAAAAGAAAATTCTGAGATTTTCGAATTTTAGAGCAAAAAAAAAAAAAAAAAAGTTGACCTTGACTTGACCTTGACTGGACCTTGACTTGACCTTGACTTTGTGGGTCAAGGTCATGAAGGGTGGTAGGGTCTGTGGGTAAGGAACGGGATTGGAAAGGATAGGAGCGACTTACCGCGTGAAATTCCTGGAGGCGAAATCCAGGACTTGTGAAATTTCCACTTTGAAATCCTGGACTTGTAAAAATTTTCGAATTGTGCCCGGACTTGTAAAATTTTTCCGAATTTTTGTGGGCCCCCTCGCGTTTATTGAATACTGCAGCGTGGGGCTTTGCCCCCGGCGAGAATTGAGGTTGTGTTAATTCTTCGCCGGACCGATCTTACAAACACGTCTACGCGCCACGACACCTGGCGGAGAGAGTCATAGTTACTCCCGCCGTTTACCCGCGCTTGCTTAAATTTCTTCACGTTGACATTCAGAGCACTGGGCAGAAATCACATTGCGTCAACACCCGCATGGGCCATCGCAATGCTTTGTTTTAATTAGACAGTCGGATTCCCCAAGTCCGTGCCAGTTCTGAGCTGACCGTTGAATGGCGGCCGAAGAGGACACCGGCCCACGCATGCGGAAGGACGAGCCAACCGATGCGCGAACACGGGCCTCGCTCAACAGGGTCTTCTTTCCCCGCTAATTTTTCCAAGCCCGTTCCCTTGGCAGTGGTTTCGCTAGATAGTGGGTAGGGACAGTGGGAATCTCGTTAATCCATTCATGCGCGTCACTAATTAGATGACGAGGCATTTGGCTATTAAAATGGCTTTATTATTATTGCGATGTTACAGCATCATACTAAATCTAAACCTTAAATCTAACATAACACCACAACATGCTGCCACATTTCGGCATGGTACTGCCATTGCCGTACGGCTCCGGGGGAGAAGAAGACCCCTAAGGGTTTCTTGCAGCCCGGATTAGCAGATTGGACAGCACTCGCACACGGGTGTTGCTCTGTCCAACCTTGCTTGTTGGTTGAGGCCTCGCGCTATCCTCAGTGCGGTGGGCGTCTGCAGGCTGGGGCCCTCGACGGTGGGTCCTGCTCCATATCGCCCGCATGAAGCTGGCATGAATTGAACTGCCCCACTGCAAGACTGCGTTCACACACGCCGCCCTGAATCCTGCGCCAAGCTTGAGCCGGTCCGAAGTTACGCGGTTGCAGGCAGGCCATATACCCCTAGCTCCCAGAATCATAGGTAAAAAGGTGAGGGTCACACCGGGCCATTTACGGCCGGCGGCCTCTATGAAATGCAGATTATCGTAGACACGACGCTTGGCCTCCCAAGCCTCAGCCAAAGAGCACGTTCCTTCACACGACACCTGCACATCACAGACCGTAGCAACCAAAGGTATGTGGAAGATCACCAAGTCGGGTTTGTAGAGTCGGAGTGGCGCACGTGCGGCTCCTCCTCGACGGTCCACCCCACCCCCCGGCAATGTTTGGCGACCTTCGTGCATAAGTTATTATGCCTGTTGATGCGCAAGCTGTGGGTCGTCCCGCACCCTTGTAGAACGTGGCTGATTGATTCCACCCGCGGACACCCTGCCCTACACTGTCGAGCCTCGACAGAGTTGGACATGATGCCCACGGTTGGCAGGCTAGAGGTACGGAGTTGCACTGCCCTGATGTAGTCCTTCCCCGTCCAGAATGATGGTGGCCTCCTAATCCATGCCCGGCTTGCCGAGTCGTGCATAGCACCGACCAGCCCTTTAGAAAAGGGACGGGCCACCAAGTCGACGGCAAAGGCCACTGTACCGTGAGTGGCGCGCAATCGCTCTACGCGGGCGATGAAACGAGAGAACAAAGGTACGCCCCGAAGACTGTGCGACAGCGTCTCGTCCATACGCGCCAGTCTCTCATCCCTGACCCTAGCGTAGAGCAAATGGTCAGGGGTGTGGGAGTTGAGGTGGAGCACCCGTTTGATGGACATCCTAATGGGTTTGTCCGCACCCTTGAGGGTTTCACCAGTGATGGTCGGCACCTGGAGTCCATGCAATAGCCTATGAATGACGTGGGAGAGAAGCAGGAGGAACTTCTGCCAGGGCTTTAGGGGGGCCCGCTCGAGAGCCGGCAGCCACCTTGAGAGATTAAACAAGGTGGGCTTCCGGATCCCAGACGGGTCCACCGTATGACCCAGATATTTGAAGAAGTTCCCATCCGTAATGACAGGCAGGAACTTGCCCCCCAACCGGAAGAAAGGACGGGACCGGGGCACACTCTTGCCCTGCACAGTGGCGGCCGACAGGGAGTAGGACTTTAGTGGGTTGATTGCCATCCCCCTAAGTTCTAAAAAGTCAGCCGCCCCCTGCAGGGCAATAGGCACATCGGCGTCCCTGTCCTCGAGCACGATGAGGTCATCAGCGTACGCGAGAACAGGGCACTTGGTGTCCGAGCTTCCCAAAGAGCCACCGGTACCGGAGGCCCCTAGATCGGAGAGTAGTTCGTCCATCACTAGGTTGAACAGAAACGGGCTAAGTGGGTCGCCCTGCTTCACCCCACGTCGCATCCGCAGCGGCCTCGACACAGCCTCCCCACATTTGATAGTGGTGGAGCAACCATCCAGAGACTCCAAGATGTACGTGGATAGCCCCGCCGGAAAGTTAAATCGGCGAAGGGCCCTCCGGATGGAATGGTGGGAGACTGTGTCGAAAGCCTTGCGGACATCCAGGGCTACGACATTGTACGCTTTCGCCGCGGACTTGCGATGGGAAATGTAAAAATGGACGATTGTGCTGTTTACAATAGTCCCATCAGTATTAATGAAACCTCTCTGGGCGGGGTCAAGGGCCACTGTGCGGGTCAGACGCGCGAGCAGCACTCTATGGAAGAGGCGTTGTAGAGCCGAGGCGATCGTAATAGGACGCCAGTTCGACGGGTCCATGCGGTCCCCATCCTTCGGGAGAAGCACCGTCCGCAGCCGCTTCCTGGACGATGGCGAGATGCCAAACATCAAAATGATGTTGAACATAGCCGCAAGATAGTGGGTGTTTGCCCGCTTGACATCGTCAACAGTGATGCCGTCGACGCCAGGGGCAGCGGCTGTCCAGGATTTGGCTGCAGCCAGTATCTCCTCGGGAAGGATAAGCGCATGGAGGTCGGACAAGTCCTCAAGAGGAGTAACCTCGTGGTACGGGTCATCATCGGAAGGTGACGGCGACTCGAAAATGCCACCGTATAGTCCTCCACAGCCGACGTGGAGGGATATATAATCGGCTGGGTGATAGAGGTACCCGACAGGATGCGGTCGACGAGCAATCTCGGATCCTTGGAAAAAAGATCCTGCGCGGCCTTGTAGTGCTGGGCCCGTCGCTGCCTCCCCGACGAAACAGGATTATTTGAGGGGGCAGCGGCCGACCCAAGACGCCCAAGAGGAGGCGGGCGTCGCTTGGGCCTAAAGCCAGCAGAGATTAGCTCATCAAGGGCACCCGGAAGGGCTTCACGGGTCGAGACCAGACATTTATGGATAGGGGCTTTCTGGGTGGGTAGCGAGTTCCCGGCGCACATAGAAATGGCGTCGAGAAACACCCCGGATCCGGATACGTCGAGGCTTGTACAACTTACCGATTTCCTAGAGGTGAGGGGGGCCAGCGGTCGTGCTGCAACGGGGCTGATCCTAGGATCCAGGGGCATCGTGGCCAACCTCGGACAAGTAGCTGGAGGGTTGTCCGGAGATGAGGCTTGGCGCTTGGCGGAGGGTCCAGGGGCGTCGCAGACAACAGGGGGGCATGTACGGGAGGGTACGCCTCAGTCCTTTTGGGTCTGTGTTTCGGGGAGGCCTCTTCTGGAGTAAGCACGCGGCCACGCTTGCCGCTGGTGGGGGGGCCATCTGCTTCTGCGGTGCGCGGAATCGCTCGCGGTGCAGGAGTAGACAAGTGCCCCATAGTGGGGGCTATGGGCGGGGCTGGTTCCGGGGACCAAGGAACAGGCGGTGTAGAGGGAGTAGCGGAGGAGGTTTTAGGTTCCGCTGCAGAAGAAGATCTAGACGAGGTGGAGGCTGCAGGAATCCCAAAGAAGGCTTTGTGGGATTCAGCTGCAACCTCTTTCTTCGCCTGAGCAAGATACTTCTTATAGATGGGTTGCTCCCTCTTGTACCAGATAACGTGGTCCGTTAACCCGGTGGCTGTCCGCATCTCCTTGAGGAACGGCTTACCCGGTTGACTTCTGGCCTCGAATTGGGCCAGCCTGGTATAGATTTCGGCATCCGGGGCAGGTAGCTTAGATTCCAAATCCCTGGAATACTCCAGGGGGTGAGACCGACTTTCGTGCTGTCTCACGGAGGTGGACGATCCGTAGGCCGCGGAGCAATACCGGCACTTAAGCCGGACTGGGTTTCCACAGACCTTACAATGCAGCACGCACGAAGCTCGGGAAGCGAACACTCTGTCGCACTTGGAGCATGGGTATGTCGCGGAGGCTCGGGGAGCTGGGGGGACCCTGGTACCGATTTTTGGCTCGGCACCGTGCCTTGGGTTTTATGGTTCGGGGACCCCCTTTGATGAACCGGCTGCTGCCGGGGAAGTCGAAGCACGTGGCTTCGGCTTCTTCGTTTTGCTGGTCGCTGGGCGGGGAAGATCCATCCTGACTCGGCTCGGAGAGCGTTACGGTCAGGTGCGCGGGAGCTAGACGAGACTCAAAATGCACAAGCAGGTGCGAGGAACGAAGGATATAATGAAGGGCAAGCTATTGTAGGGAAAAGCAAGTTGAGGAAAAAAATTTGAATTTTTGGAAAATTTTGGAAAAAAAAAAAACTGACTCTTAAGAGAGTCATAGTTACTCCCGCCGTTTACCCGCGCTTGCTTAAATTTCTTCACGTTGACATTCAGAGCACTGGGCAGAAATCACATTGCGTCAACACCCGCATGGGCCATCGCAATGCTTTGTTTTAATTAGACAGTCGGATTCCCCAAGTCCGTGCCAATTCTGAGCTGACCGTTGAATGGCGGCCGAAGAGGACACCGGCCCACGCACGCGGAAGGACGAGCCAACCGATGCGCGAACACGGGCCTCGCAGCAAGGAAGTTCCGCGGGAGGCCAAGGCACGGGACCGAGCTCGGATCAGCGCACGCGAACGCGCGCGTCCCCTCACCCAGGCCCGGCACGTCAGCCAGGACCCGCTTCCCGACCAAGCCCGACACGCCCCGGTCCTCAGAGCCAATCCTTATCCCGAAGTTACGGATCCAATTTGTTGACTTCCCTTACCTACATTATTCTATCGACTAGAGGCTGTTCACCTTGGAGACCTGCTGCGGATATGGGTACGAACCGGCAGGATACTCGACGTGGCCCTCTCCTGGATTTTCAAGGTCCGAGGGGAAGATCCGGACACCGCCGCAACTGCGGTGCTCTTCGCGTTCCAAACCATATCTCCCTGCTAGAGGATTCCATGGAACTCGAACGCTCATACGGAAAAGAAAACTCTTTCCGGATCTCCCGACGGCGTCTCCAGGTCCTTTTGGGTTGCCCCGACGAACTCTCTTGCGAGGGCACGACTTATTAACGGTTCCGCTGCCAAGTTCCGGAACAGGAACCGGATTCCCTTTCGCCCGTTGGGTGTGATTTAATATCAACAATTATTCATTCACCGTCATCGATACACCAACATCAACGGCTTTCGCCTAGGGCTTAGGATCGACTGACTCGTGTGCAACGGCTGTTCACACGAAACCCTGCTCCACGTCAGTCCTCCAGGGCCTCGCTGGAGTATTTGCTACTACCATCAAGATCTGCACTGACGGCGGCTCCAGACGGGCACACGCGCAATCCTTCAGCGCGCACCGCCGCGACCCTCCTACTCGTCAGGGCTTCATGGGAGGCAACATTCTCCGAGGAGAATGCCCCGCACCGCACGTGCCGCTGACGGTCGAGTATACGCATAACGCTTTAGCGCCATCCATTTTCAGGGCTAGTAACTTTGTCAGGTGAGTTGTTAAACAAACACCTTTCATGGTATCCCATAAGCGTTAATTTAGGCGCTTTAACTTGACGTTTGGTTCATCCCACAGCGCCAGTTATGC
>OU343065.1:2139424-2156924 GCA_910593695.2 Ocypus olens
CAGAACAGTCCGCAGTAACTTCCAAGACGCGGACGAAATACCCCGCATCAGAACGAGGTTGAAGATGAGTGAAAGGAAGTGCGGGCTTGCACGTCGAACATCGGCAACAGAAATGCCGTCGATGCCCGGCGCAGGCGCCTTCCAATTGCGGACCGCAGACTGAACTTCCTCCGGCAAAACAGGGGAATAGAGTCCGGAGAGATCGTTCTGGGCTGTGTCATAAGGCTCTGAGTCGGGAGGTGACGGGGACTCAAAAATATTGCCGTAGAACTCTTCTACAGCGGCAATGGGCGGTGTTATGTCCGGCTGGTTCAGGGGGAGACCCGCCAAAATTCAGTCGACCAACTGACCCTTATCTTTGGCGAATAGGTCTTGGGCCAACTTGTACTCCTCGACCCGCTCCTGCCTCCTCGACTTCGACCTCGTAGAGGGCGGAGAGGCAGCAACAGGCCGGGAGGAACGCGGACGTGAAGGCCCAGACTTAAACACCGTGCGGATCAGTCGGTCGAGGGAAAGAGGGAGAGCCTCCTCCGTCGAGACCAGACAGCACCTGGTGCAACGTTTAATGGGGGGAGAGAGAGTTTCTGAGCAGGCAGCAATCCTGTCCAAAAACTCCCCCTGATTGGGGGGGTGGCGCATGCAGCTGCGAGAGCGTGGGACTCTCGAAATCGTAGGCAGGCGAGCAGAAACCGGACGTGTTCTCGTCGTGAGCGCAAGGGGGCTAGTGGTCAACCGCGGACGCAAAGAAGGAGGCGCGTCGGGAGATGTGGCTGGGCGCTTAGCACTTACCTCACGCAGGGGCGGAGACGACCGCATCACAGCAGGGAACGACAGATGGCTGGAAGGTTTCCTGGTCCTCTTTGGTGATGGACGGCTCGAGCCCGCTAGCGGAGACATAATCCGAGCTCGCTTTGAGCCCGTAGGCGGATCTTGAGGTGGAGGTGGATGATGAGGTGACGCTGAGTCCTGGTTGGAGGCCAGGCGGGTGTCCTCGGGGCGTGGCGCAGACTGGACGGAGGGGAGTGGACAGCTGGGCGGTCCTCCAGAAGCGATGGAAGAGGGACTCGGAGTCACGGTGATGAACAGCTTTCGGGACTGCTCGAGCACCCTCTTCTTGGCTTGTTCCAGATACTTCTGATAAGTGGATTGCTCCCTCTTCTACCGGACCTGGTGAGGTGTCAATCCGGTGGCTGCAGCCATGGCGGCCAGGAACGGGGCGCCCTTCTTGCACTTGGCCTCTATTTCGGCCAATTGGTAAAGTAGGGTGGCTTCGGGCGCCGGCAACTTGGATTCGAGCTCCTTCTTATAAAGAAGGGGGTGCAGTCGCGCTTCGTGCTGTCGCACCGCGCTCGAATTGGCAAAAGAAAGCCCGCAGAACGCGCACTTCAATCTTTCCACCTGCCCACAACGTTTGGAGTGGAGCACGAGTGAGGCGTTGCTAGCAAACTCACGCGGGCAATTGGAACAACAAAAACGTTTGGCTTTCGAAGATGGTTTGGACGAACCCTGGGAACCAGCACTCTTGGTCCCGTGGCTAGATGTCGACGGTTGGGGTTTATCCATGGATATCCCGGCAACGACCGGGGTGGCGGAGGCAGAGGCTCCATCCTTTGCGTTTCTGGAAGTACTTGAGCCTTTGGAGCTCTTCTTCATTCTGGATGTCCAGAAGGTGCCGCTGGACGGAGAAAACACTAACGCGCTCGAAGGCCGACGGACCCGAACTGCGGGATCGCCGGTAGTGGTGGTCGAATATCGGAACTGACCGGACTTATACGGACAAGCCCCCGGCGGAGATCTAGGTTATGTTTGGATCTGGAGCGGACGCACAAACACGTCCGTCCCCGACAACGGCACTTAAGAGAGTCGTTCTTCACGTTGACATTCAGAGCACTGGGCAGAAATCACATTGCGTCAACACCCGCATGGGCCATCGCAATGCTTTGTTTTAATTAGACAGTCGGATTCCCCAAGTCCGTGCCAGTTCTGAGCTGACCGTTGAATGGCGGCCGAAGAGGACACCGGCCCACGCACGCGGAAGGACGAGCCAACCGATGCGCGAACACGGGCCTCGCAGCAAGGAAGTTCCGCGGGAGGCCAAGGCACGGGACCGAGCTCGGATCGGCGCACGCGAACGCGCGCGTCCCCTCGCCCAGGCCCGGCACGTCAGCCAGGACCCGCTTCCCGACCAAGCCCGACACGCCCCGGTCCTCAGAGCCAATCCTTATCCCGAAGTTACGGATCCAATTTGCCGACTTCCCTTACCTACATTATTCTATCGACTAGAGGCTGTTCACCTTGGAGACCTGCTGCGGATATGGGTACGAACCGGCAGGATACTCGACGTGGCCCTCTCCTGGATTTTCAAGGTCCGAGGGGAAGATCCGGACACCGCCGCAACTGCGGTGCTCTTCGCGTTCCAAACCATATCTCCCTGCTAGAGGATTCCATGGAACTCGAACGCTCATACAGAAAAGAAAACTCTTTCCGGATCTCCCGACGGCGTCTCCAGGTCCTTTTGGGTTGCCCCGACGAACTCTCTTGCGAGGGCACGACTTATTAACGGTTCCGCTGCCGGGTTCCGGAATAGGAACCGGATTCCCTTTCGCCCGTTGGGTGTGATTTAATATCAACAATGATTCATTCACCGTCATCGATACACCAACATCAACATCGGCTTTCGCCTAGGGCTTAGGATCGACTGACTCGTGTGCAACGGCTGTTCACACGAAACCCTTCTCCACGTCAGTCCTCCAGGGCCTCGCTGGAGTATTTGCTACTACCACCAAGATCTGCACCGACGGCGGCTCCAGACGGGCCCACGCCCAATCCTTCTGCGCGCACCGCCGCGACCCTCCTACTCGTCAGGGCTTCATGGGAGGCAACATTCTCCGAGGAGAATGCCCCGCACCGCACGTGCCGCTGACGGTCGAGTATAAGCATAACAGTTGCAATCCAGAGCTTGAGCGGAGCAGACGTGTCTAATCCCTTAAGCAATTACCTGGCGAGCACTTTTACGAGCGGATTATCCCAAACGTACCGAGCGATTTTTACCTGTGTTTACTGTGTGTGCGGTGAAATTTAACAAGTTTCTTGTTGTGATGGCGACAAAAGGCGAGGAGTTCGCGGCGACCGTGACGGAATTGAAGGAGAAAGTACTTAAATTAGTACCGGATGTGTCTTCGACAATTAGTGTTTCTGACCGGAAAGAGGTTCGAGCGAGCGTGAACGGCATGGCAACCACCATGCTGATGATGTGCGGCATGTTAGTTAACATGCGTGAGCTGCTAGACAGTGCTGAGGAGAAGATGGAGGCGCTGAAGAGGAAGGCGGCGGAACAACTTCCGACGGAAAAAGTGGCGCCAAAACAACCGACAAGGAAGGAGATAAAAAACTCGTACGCGACGGCACTGAAGAAAAATGAAGTAATAGTGAATTGTGGCGAGGAAAAACTGACAAGTGCGCAAATAAAGTGCAGAATAATGACGTGTGTCGACCCAGTGGCCAACGAAATTGGTATAGCCCGTATGACGATGTTAAAAAACGGCGGTGTAAAAGTAAATTGCCCTGACCCAAAAGACCTGGAAAAATTTAAGAAGGAAGTTAAAAAATCCGACTTAAAAATGAAAAGCGTAGAAAAACGCAAACCGTGGATGCGCTTATTCCGTATCGATGTCAATGCCACCGCCGACGCCCTGATGGAAACCATATACAAGCAGAACGCCTTCGTCAGGGAATTATTCGATACCCTGACCAAATTTAAGACGGAAGTTAGTGTGCGCCGGCATATTAAAAATCGACGCAACAAGTACACGAAGACCGTCGTCCTGGAAGTACCAGCGGTGTTGAAAAAGGAGTTATTGGATCGACCTTTAAAAATCGAATACGAGTGTGTGTTTGCCGAAGACTACCGCGAAATTCTGCAGTGTTTCCAGTGCCACGCATTCGGACATAAATCGGCGGACTGCTGCATCAAAGAGCAAGTGTGTGGAAAATGTGGCGAGAACGGGCATGCATTTAAAGAATGCACGAGCCGGAAAACATGCTGTGTAGTGTGCCGACGACAAAATGACGCGGTCAAGGACGGGCGCAAGTTCGACACCGACCACGACGCCAAATCAAGACGCTGCCCGTCGATGAAGCGGTTCGAGGAGAGGTTTTTAGACAGCATCGACTACGATGTCTAATACCGCAAAAAATAACCACGGGGTAAGTGAATCTGTTTCCTTGGTGAAGTGCGCGCAGATTAATTTAAACAAAAGCATGTCAGGGGTAAATTTATTAACTAAAATCATAGAGGACGAGGGAATAGATATTTGTTTTATTCAGGAATCTAACATACGCGGAGGCAGGGTAAGAGGCTTCACCTCACATATGGATGTTTTTTATAAAACGGGAAATAGCCCGCGGACGGCAATTTGTGTAAATTCAGGTACGGCTCATGGGGTAATTTTAACGGATTTATGTTCGGACAAAATCACGGTAATTGAATTTCAAAAGGGACTAATTAGATTTTTCGGTATTTCGGCTTATCTTCCGTGTGCAAACAATAAGAGGGATGAGGATTTTGAAGAAGCTATTAGTGAGCTTAGGCAGGTAATAGGGTCATTAGAAAATAAAGGGGAGATTATAATAGGTATCGACGCAAATGCGAAATGCGGATTATGGGGCAGCCCGACGGAGGACAAACGCGGCAGAATTTTTTCGGAACTGATAGACGAGCGCGAATTAATTATACTTATTACGGGAAATATACCAACATACGCCGGCCCGGGGGACCGAACAAGCTTCATTGACGTGACAGCTTGTTCTGTTGACATCGCGGCTTCGGTGTATGGCTGGTCGGTAGACACGGAAAACGAAATTTCTGATCATAGGATAATTAGATGGGAATTAGGCGGCGCGGCGAATAACAATGATACATTTAAAAAACGCGGATTTTGCACAAAACGGGCGAATTGGGAAATTTTTGACGAGGTATTAGAAAGTAACAGGCATCGGATTATTAGGGCACTAGATGATAGATCGCGGGAGGGTATTAATAACGCGGCGGAATTAATTAATAATATAATTATCGAGGCATGTGAAGCAGGGATTCCTAGGGTTAAAAAATTTGCAAAATCGGTACCATGGTGGACGAGGGAGATAGATAACGCGAGGGCGGAAGTTAGACGTTTTAAAAGGGCGTGGAATAGGTCGCGAGGGGACGTAGAAAGGGCGGACAAAAAACGCGAATACTATGAAAAATTTACGGCTTACAAAAAATTGATTAAAGACACGCGGTTAAACGAATGGAAGCGGTTTTGCACGGAATCTTCCAGCGAAGAGCCATGGGGATGCGCGTATAAAGTCATTAGGGGTAGTAAACGGCGGAATGTGATTTCTAATGTTAGATTGGCGGACGGGACTTATACTAAAACGATGCGGGAAACGGCGACGGCTTTACTTGATAAATTCTTTCCGGAAGACAACGCGGCTGACGACAATGAGGCGCACAAAGAAATTCGCGAACAGGCGGCAAGGGTCACGGGGGGCGTAAACGACTGCGACCTCACGCGCGGCGAACTAGATAACGCGATTAGAGGAATAGGCGCGAAAAAAGCACCAGGGCGCGATAAAATCACGATTGAAAAAGTTAAACGGGCAATGTTCACAATAGGCGACGAAATTCATAAATGCATGCGGATGTGCGTGGGCGAAGGTGTCTTTCCAGCTTGTTGGAAAGATACAGATGTTAGATTAATTCCGAAAGCGGGGAAGGAGGACGTCGCGGATATGGGAAGTTATAGACCGATTTGTTTGCTACCTTGTCTCGGGAAGATTTTAGACGATATTTTAATTAAACGGATTGAATACCATTTGGAAAGCGTAGGCGCAACGGCAGACAATCAATACGGGTTTTCAAAAGGCAAATCTACAGTGCACGCGGTACATAGGGTGATAGACTTTGTTAATGACGCGAAACGGGACGGTGAATATAGCGCGGTTGTTTCATTAGACATTGCGGGGGCGTTTGATCACACGTGGTGGCCGACGATAATTAACGAGTTGGGCAGAACGGGCGTACCGGGTAACTTAATTAAATTAGCGAGGGATTTCTTAGAAAAACGTATAGCGCGAATTGATTACGCAGGGCAATCGGTCACAAGGGAAATAGAAAAAGGCTGTCCGCAGGGATCAAAATCAGGGCCGGGATTTTGGAAAATTGTACACGCGACACTTTTGAGAAAAAATATTCCGGATAATTGCGAAATAATTGCGTTTGCAGATGATACGGTTTTACTGGCACGGTCGAAACAATATAAGGGGCTTAAAGACGCGGTAAATTCGGCTTTAGAAATTATTAATAACTGGGGCAAAGACGTCAAATTAAAATTTAACGCGGAAAAAACGACAGGGCTTTTTTTCGGGAAATTAAAACAGACGAGGCCAAATTTTAAAATGGGAGACACATTTGTTCACTGCGCGGAAAGTATTAAATATCTGGTATCATAATAGATGAAAAATTAAGCTGGCGGCAGCACGTGGATTATATTTGTATAAAGGCGCGGAAAATTTCACAGCAGCTACGGGTGGCTTGTAAACTAACGTGGGGTTTAACGAGGGACGCGATGCGAACAATTTACTTAGGCGCGATTGAACCGGCAATTACGTATGGCTCGGCGATTTGGGGAAATAATTTAAAATCACGCGAAATAAAAAACTTGCGATCGGTGCAGCGAATTATGGCGATAGGCGCGGCAGCGGCGTATAAGTCAATATCCGGGGATGCGGCATTAATTATTGCGGATTTAATACCGGTAGAGGAGAAAATCAGGGAAACAAGCTCGCGATGGCGGACGCGAAACTCGGGGGTTTTAAACCGCGGCGGCGAAAATATAACAATCGAACAGAGAGGACTAGTTTGTAGGCATCCAGCCGAGAATCGCGGAATAAATTTCAATGTAGTAGACGCGGATTTTAAAGCGGAAAACGTAATTTATACAGACGGATCAAAAACGGAACATGGCATCGGCGCGGCCATCGCGGTTTATAAGCAGGGCGCGGAAACGGACGCTCTTAAATTAAAATTAGGTAATAAATGCACAGTCTTTCAAAGCGAATTAGTTGCAATTAGGGCCGCGGTAGAATACGTGAAACAAAAAGAGGGCAGATTATGGCACATCGTTTCGGACTCTAAGGCGGCACTTCATGCACTTAGATCAATGCGGAAACCAACAGAGTTAATGCTAGAGATAGATCGACTAATTAGGGAGGCGCGGGGGAAAACAATCAGATTTCACTGGACGCTGGCGCACGTAGGAAACGAGGGTAACGAAAGAGCGGATGTACTCGCGAAAGAAGCCACAACGGGGGAATTAGATTTGAACGTTTACGATAGGGCACCGTTTTCACACGCGAAACAATTAATTAGAGCCGACGCGATATTTAAATGGAATCAGGGATGGACAAATTCTGTAAATGGGCGTATTACGTTTAATTTTATTAAAACAGTACATGAGAGGCGCGAAATTATAGTTAACATCACATCGAAAATGACTCAATTAATGACAGGGCATGTGAACTTTGGTAAATTTCTTAAACGGATAGGTAAAACGGAGATTGAAGACTGTGCATGCGGTAACGGAATCGACAGCGCGGAACACGTTATGTTCTCCTGCTCGTTTACGCAGGAGCAACGAGATAGGGCACACGTTAAGTTGGTATCGGCTGGATTAGAATGGCCAGACAGCTATGAAGAGCTGGCTAATATTAGGCGCGAAAATAAATTTTGGGAAGTATTTAAATCATTTGCGGGCAATGTAGAATCATTAAGAGCGGGTTAAATTAAATTAAATTAGATACATGCTTTGTGAGAATTGTCTGTGCGCGCACCGTGAAGCAGATTCACCTATCAAATACGGCGTAACACCAGGGTGGAGGCAAACGGGCAGCAAGCGGAACATAACACCAGAAGAAAGAAGAGGACGCATCAACGAAGAAGAGGATCGCACTTCGTAGAAGAGGACAAGAGGACTCATCGTCGCTGAAGAGCAGAAGAGGACATAAGAAGAGGACAAGAGGACCCATCGTCGCAGAAGAGGATTCAAGAAGAGGAGGACGACCAAAGAAGAGGAGAAGAAGAACGAACCGGGGCGCGCGCATTACCAGCCGGCGCCAACCTGTTAATTTTGTATTTCATGTTATTTTGATTTTTTTTTTATGGGATGGGGTGAAATAAATATATGTATGCTTGGGGATTGTTTTATTTTGTTTAATTTTAAGCGGGGACAATGTTGAGGGGTGGAATAAAGTATTTATAAAACGAGGGAAATTTATTTCATATCCAATTTTACCTGCGGGAGGCTAGTTTTAAGTTTTAGATTGTAAGTAGAATAATTTGCCATACTTTTTGTAACGCAACTTTTAAATAAATCTGTCTTAAGTTACCAACACCTTTCATGGTATCCCATAAGCGTTAATTTAGGCGCTTTAACTCGACGTTTGGTTCATCCCACAGCGCCAGTTCTGCTTACCAAAAGTGGCCCACTTGGCACTCTGATCCGATCTCGCGGCTTCATCGTTTGAGCAAGCCGGAGATCTCACCCATTTAAAGTTTGAGAATAGGTTGAGGTCGTTTCGACCCCAATGCCTCTAATCATTCGCTTTACCGGATGAGACTCGCTCACCGGAGCGCCAGCTATCCTGAGGGAAACTTCGGAGGGAACCAGCTACTAGATAGTTCGATTGGTCTTTCGCCCCTATACCCAGTTCCGACGATCGATTTGCACGTCAGAATCGCTACGGACCTCCATCAGGGTTTCCCCTGACTTCGTCCTGACCAGGCATAGTTCACCATCTTTCGGGTCCCAGCATGTACTCTCTGGGTGCGCCTCAGCTCGCGATGAGCACGAGACGCCCCGGGAGTGCGGCGCGGAAACGTCGTCCTGCACATCCTCCCTAGGCAACGCGCGCTAGGCACGGCCTTCACTTTCATTACGCCTTTAGGTTTCGCTAAGTCCCAATGACTCGCGCACATGCTAGACTCCTTGGTCCGTGTTTCAAGACGGGTCCTGAAAGTACCCAAAGCTAAAGCGTCGCCGACGGGCGTATAAAACGGAGTCTGTCCGAGGACACCGTCGCCAGCAGTCGAGCGGGTCCGGTGAAGTCGAGGCACGAGTCCTCAGACGCCCACCGGATATCCGCAAGCACTTGCGACGGGCCGGACGCGTATCGTAAGATCGCGGCCCCGCGCCACTGTTGTACCGTCGGGCGGGCAGGCCGGGAGACGGGGGTCCGAACGGAAACAGCCTGAAGGCGCCACTCGGTCTCCACCCCGATCCTTAGGCCTGCGCCCAACGGGTCGCGACGTCCTACTAGGGGAGAAGTGCACGTGTTCGTCACCCCGACACACGGAGCGAGAACGGAGCGACCGGCCGGCGACCGCGAGGGCCACCGGCACGACCGTCTCGAGCGTCCAACGCTCCGGGGCGGACGAGACACGCTGAATCTCCCCATTCGACCTTTCGGGTTTCTCAGGTTTACCCCTGAACGGTTTCACGTACTATTGAACTCTCTCTTCAAAGTTCTTTTCAACTTTCCCTCACGGTACTTGTTCGCTATCGGTCTCGTGGTTATATTTAGCCTTAGATGGAGTTTACCACCCACTTAGGGCTGCACTCTCAAGCAACCCGACTCTGAGGAGAGATCCTCCCGCTGTCGGCGGCGATCGCTACGGGCCTGGCACCCTCTATGGGTAAGTGGCCCCGTTCAAGAAGGACTTGGACGCACCGCACGACCTCGGGATAATGGATCCTCCCTAACACCACATTTCCCGGCGACAACGCGTAAGACGGCCGCGGGATTCGGTGCTGGGCTTTTCCCTGTTCGCTCGCCGCTACTAAGGGAATCCTGGTTAGTTTCTTTTCCTCCGCTTAATAATATGCTTAAATTCAGCGGGTAGTCCCACCTGCTCTGAGGTCTGAATCAGATTTATATATAAAAATATATATATACGTTTTCGTTTTGACAACGTTCACACACACTATAAATTATACATTTTTGGTTTACATATCACTTACACCCGACCCAGACGGCCGTATTGGATCAACAAAAAGATAATTCACATATATATATATAAACACACCAAAAACGTCAACGCACGACGTAACATCTCACATCTTTGATAGGTTTGTGTGATGTTTGTCACGTCTTTTGCGTTACGCGAACAAACAGTGTGTTGTCCACGCGCTCTACACGCACGGCCAGACGTCCTGAGAGTCAATGTCTACTAGGAAACGACGACCGGTGTGTTCTGCGCGGATGACGACGATTGTTCATCTCGTTCGCGAACGCGGTTCTTATCTATTTTAAGAGGACGGACTTCTTTAGAAATGCGAACCTCCAATTTGAGCCCCGCGATGTTATTCCTCATCATTCGTCTCCGAATGTCACAGACGAGACGGGTGGACGGCAACGGGAACAACAACCGGGCAGTCTTGGAAATAGAAACGACCCTCAGCCAGGAATGGTCCAGGAACAGTATCCAAGGACCGCAATGTGCGTTCGAAATGTCGATGTTCATGTATCCTGCAGTTCACAATAAGACGCGCAATTAGCTGCGTTCTTCATCGACCCACGAGCCAAGTGATTCACCGTTCAGGGTAATATAAGAGTGTATTGAGAATCAAGTAGAGGCGAACCTCTATCTAACATTCTGCTACTCTTGGTGACGGACGTTTTGTATTTTTTTATTTCTCATGGAAACTTTTTAAACAACACATTAATTTTACAATATTTTCAAGAAAACAAAAAAGTTTTCTCTACTCTTTTATAATTTCTCCTCACGGATAATATTATTATTGTAAAAGAGTCGTTACATGTACGTTCTAATAAATGTTTATCTGTGAACAGGCGAAATACATTTAAAACCCTCTGTGTTATAATTTATGTTTATAATAAATTTTAGACCAGGGTACCTTGATTCTCACAAATAACATAACAAAATCGTCATTATGACACGTCTACGTGCGTGGATGGTGCTGATGCTCCGTATTGCGTGCGTGTAATGTTATTTCGACGAGAATAATAAGTGGTGTATATAACGGTTACGCACAAATATATACGTACACAGCCTACTCACGCCACCGCGTGGTTACCGTATATCACAATATTGCGGTCTCTTCGTTATATTTCCTCTTTTCTTATCGTCTTAAACGAACACGCACACAACACCCTATCCACACAATGTAAATGTGTTATAAATAATAATAATGCTCACAAGACGACGGATCTCGCACGTAACATGCGAGAAGCGAAACGTCCGATGGTGTTTCGTATTGCGTGCGCAGTGTTATTATTTCGATAAGAATAATAAGAAGTATATAATATAACGGTTACGCACAAATACACGTACGGATACAGCTTACTCAGGCAATCATCACTGATCGCTTGGTTACCATATTACACGGTACAGTATTGCGGTCTCGTCGCTATACATTTCCTCTTTTCTTCCTCTCGTTGTGTCAAACAAAGCACACACAAACACCCTATTAATAATAATAATATCATTAATGTTGTTTCTCTTGTCACAAGACGACGGATCTCATCATCACATATATAACATGCGAAAGAGAGATGCGAAACGTCCGATATAGTGTTTATTACCTCTTATTAGAGACAAAGCAATACAACAGATATACATATTATATACGTATATAATACAGTCACACTCGCACACACACAGTTTACTTACTGGTGGTGGGTGATCTTTATTTTTGCACGTATTTTTGTTATTATTATTATATAATAATTTAAAAACGTTAATGATCCTTCCGCAGGTTCACCTACGGAAACCTTGTTACGACTTTTACTTCCTCTAAATGATCAAGTTTGGTCATCTTCCCAGCAACATCGACGAACGTCGAAACGTCACCGAGTACCGGTCCGAAGACCTCACTAAATCATTCAATCGGTAGTAGCGACGGGCGGTGTGTACAAAGGGCAGGGACGTAATCAACGCGAGCTTATGACTCGCGCTTACTGGGAATTCCTCGTTCATGGGGAACAATTGCAAGCCCCAATCCCTAGCACGAAGGAGGTTCAGCGGGTTACCCGGACCTTTCGGCCAGGGAGGACACGCTGTCTCCTTCAGTGTAGCGCGCGTGCGGCCCAGAACATCTAAGGGCATCACAGACCTGTTATTGCTCATTCTCGTGCGGCTAAAAGCCACTTGTCCCTCTAAGAAGAATTGATTGTACGCCGACAGTAAAAATCGTGCGCGCGATACGCCCGACCGTTTGCACGGCCGGGACGATACCGACGCCGACCTTTGAGATGTCGAAAGTACGCCTAGTTAGCAGGCTAGAGTCTCGTTCGTTATCGGAATTAACCTGACAGATCACTCCACCAACTAAGAACGGCCATGCACCACCACCCACCGAATCAAGAAAGAGCTCTCAATCTGTCAATCCTTCCGGTGTCTGGGCCTGGTGAGGTTTCCCGTGTTGAGTCAAATTAAGCCGCAGGCTCCACTCCTGGTGGTGCCCTTCCGTCAATTCCTTTAAGTTTCAGCTATGCAACCATACTTCCCCCGGAACCCAAAAGCTTTGGTTTCCCGGAAGCTGCCCGCCGAGTCATCGGAGGAACGTCGGCGGATCGCTGGCTGACATCGTTTATGGTTAGAACTAGGGCGGTATCTGATCGCCTTCGAACCTCTAACTTTCGTTCTTGATCAATGAAAGCGTTTTTGGCAAATGCTTTCGCTTTAGTCCGTCTTGCGACGATCCAAGAATTTCACCTCTAACGTCGCAATACGAATGCCCCCATCCGTTCCTATTAATCATTACCTCGGGGTTCCGATAACCAACAAAATAGAACCGAGGTCCTATTCTATTATTCCATGCACTAAGTATTCAGGCAAAGTTTTAGCCTGCTTTAAGCACTCTAATTTGTTCAAAGTAAACGTGCCGGCCCACCTCGACACTCAGTGAAGAGCACCGCGATGGGATTTCAAGTTGAGCCGCCCTCACGGGCTAAGCTCACCGGCAGGACGTCCCGCGGGCACGCCAGTTGGACACCGCGAGCGATGAACCGGCGGCGCGGGACACAGATTCGACTACGAGCTTTTTAACCGCAACAACTTTAATATACGCTATTGGAGCTGGAATTACCGCGGCTGCTGGCACCAGACTGGCCCTCCAATTGATCCTCGTTAAAAGGTTTAGAGTGTTCTCATTCCGATTACGGGGCCTCGGATGAGTCCCGTATCGTTATTTTTCGTCACTACCTCCCCGTGCCGGGAGTGGGTAATTTGCGCGCCTGCTGCCTTCCTTGGATGTGGTAGCCGTTTCTCAGGCTCCCTCTCCGGAATCGAACCCTGATTCCCCGTTACCCGTTACAACCATGGTAGGCGCAGAACCTACCATCGACAGTTGATAAGGCAGACATTTGAAAGATGCATCGCCGGTGCGAGACCGTGCGATCAGCAATAAGTTATTCAGATTCACCAAGTTGTACGATGACGAACTTTCGCCCGTCACCGATTGGTTTTGATCTAATAAAAGCGTTCCTTCCGTCTCCGGTCGGAACTCTGTTTGCATGTATTAGCTCTAGAATTACCACAGTTATCCAAGGATAAGTGGTACGATCTAAGGAACCATAACTGATTTAATGAGCCTTTCGCGGTTTCACCTTAATTTGGCTTGTACTGAGACATGCATGGCTTAATCTTTGAGACAAGCATATGACTACTGGCAGGATCAACCAGGGAGCTGTGTTTTTGTCGCCGCCGCTGCTGGAGCAGCAGCAACAAAGCTAAAACAAACTAGCTCTTTTATTAAGAAGTGGATTATAAATTCTGCTATGCGCTACGCACATATTTTTGCAGACCCACGACTTCAGACATAAGAAAATATACTGTTTATAACTACTTTTTTATTCGTTATAGGTAGAAACCAAAAGGTATTTCTTTGTAAGTCACGGCGAAAGTTACGACACGCAGTCCATGCAGCACGCAAATTTTATTGAGCGTGTGCAAGTACATGTGTTGAACTCGTAAATCACGGACTATATTTTGGTTTCATCAATATATTTTTCTTAATTTTATTTTAAGACATATATCAAGATATATTCTCAATTTGTAAAGATCGGCTTACACATACTCTTCATTGTTCGTTAGTTTGAAAATCATCGTCTCGGCCGGAGACCACGCATATTGGGTCTCCTGTACGTCTGACTATATGATGATATATTATCAACCATAACGTTTTTTTCATTCTCGCTCGGAATGTAGTGAGTTATTGCATTTGAATGTTCACGGCGTTCTTACGCGCCGCTACTTAACAATATTACATGTACAGTCTACATGTTGATCGCTTATGGGCCATACGCATAAATGAATATGTGAAATGGGTCCCGCGCTCGTGCTATGGGACAGGTTCAAACTACCTGTTAGAGTTTTTAAAACTGACGACTTTCGTCGCCCGTTTGCAGTACGTTCGACAGGCGTAAAACATTTAAAACCCTTTATAAAATACTGAAACACTTACAGTGAGACGAGATCTCGTTAACGCCATTGACTTCCTCATCGAGCAATCGTTTTATGTTCGTGAGAAATAATTTACGTTCCGGCGATAATACGTTTCTGTCACAGCGGTTCAGAATGTCTATCCGATTTAAGTGTGAGTCGTTCCTACGAGCGAATTCGACGAGATCCCGTAAACGCCATTGACTTCCTCATCGAGCAACCGTTTTATGTTCGCGAGAAATAATGTACGTTCCGGCGATAATACGTTTCTGTCACAGCGGTTCAGAATGTCTATCCGATTTAAATGTGAGTCGTGCCTGCGAGCAAATTCGACGAGATCCCGTTAACGCCATTGACTTCCTCATCGAGCAACCGTTTTATGTTCGCGAGAAATAATGTACGTTCCGGCGATAATACGTTTCTGTCACAGCGGTTCAGAATGTCTATCCGATTTAAATGTGAGTCGTGCCTGCGATCGAATTCGACGAGATCCCGTTAACGCCATTGACTTCTTCATCGAGCAACCGTTTTATGTTCGTGAGAAATAATGTACGTTCCGGCGATAATACGTTTCTGTCACAGCGGTTCAGAATGTCTATCCGATTTAAGTGTGAGTCGTGCCTGCGAGCGAATTCGACGAGATCCCGTAAACGTCATTGACTTCCTCATCGAGCAACCGTTTTATGTTCGTGAGAAATAATGTACGTACCGGCGATAATACGTTTCTGTCACAGCGGTTCAGAATGTCTATCCGATTTAAGTGTGAGTCGTGCCAACAAGCGAATTCGACGAGTTAGATCCGGAAGACGCAATTAACTTCCTCATGGAACCGTTTCATGCTCAGAGTTAAGGATGTCTTTCCGAACTGAGATTTTCACGAATTGTGACCATTTGCCGCCGAAAATCAACACCAAAAATCGCACATATCAGTAAATAATTGAAAAAGTACATTGTTGTTTCAGATCAATTCACTTTGAGAGATGAAAGCACAACGTTCTGCATTTACCAAGACGTAATCAGTTGCAATATGATGACGGGAAATCGAAAGGAACCGCCCCAAGAACGAGAGAATTATTAAAATTGTAGTAATTTGCCATCGAAAATCAACACCAGAAATCGCACTTTTACGTAAGTAATAGAAAAAGTGCATTATTGTTTTTGGCCAATTCACTCCGAGATATGGATATACAACGCGCTGCATCGATTAAGGTGCAATTTGTTGCAATATAATGATGGGAAAACCAGAATAACCGCACAAACAACCAGAGAATTTCACAAATTGTGACTTTACGATAGCGAAAATTTCAATTTTACAACAAAAATCAACACCGGATATCACGAATTTTTGCAAATAATTGAAAAAGTACATAATTGTTTTTGATCAATTCACTCTGAAATATAAAAATGGAAGGTGGTGCATCGATCAAGATGTAATCGGGTGCAATGCGATGATGGGAAATCGAAAAGAATTGACAAAAGAAAACCTAAACCAACTTTATTTTGTCTAATTCGTAAGGGCGTGGCAGCCGCGAACTGCAAACAGTGGCCCTTTTATAACCGGAGACTGCCGGCATTCCTGGCAACATTCCCTCAGTATACGCACCCTTCTTCCACATGTCCTTCACCATCGCATCGTGGCACATTTCCTAACCTAACCTAACCCAACCTAACCTAACCTAACCTAAACCTGAATCCAACTTAACCTAACCTAACCTAACCTAACCTAACCTAACCTAAACTTAAATCCGACCTAACCCAACCTAACCTAAACCTAAATCCAACCTAACCTAACCCAACCTAACCTAAACCTGAATCCAACTTAACCTAACCTAACCTAACCTAACCTAAACTTAAATCCAACCTAACCCAACCTAACCTAACCCAACCTAACCTAAACCTAAACCTAAACCTAACCTAAACCTAAATCCAACCTAACCTAACCTAACCTAACCAAACCTAACCTAAACCTGAATCCAACTTAACCTAACCTAACCTAACCTAACCTAAACTTAAATCCAACCTAACCCAACCTAACCTAAACCTAAATCCAACCTAACCTAACCCAACCTAACCTAAACCTGAATCCAACTTAACCTAACCTAACCCAACCTAACCTAAACTTAAATCCAACCTAACCCAACCTAACCTAACCCAACCTAACCTAAACCTGAATCCAACTTAACCTAACCTAACCTAACCTAACCTAAACTTAAATCCAACCTAACCCAACCTAACCTAACCCAACCTAACCTAAACCTAAACCTAAACCTAACCTAAACCTAAATCCAACCTAACCTAACCCAACCTAACCAAACCTAACCTAAACCTGAATCCAACTTAACCTAACCTAACCTAACCTAACCTAAACTTAAATCCAACCTAACCCAACCTAACCTAAACCTAAATCCAACCTAACCTAACCCAACCTAACCTTAACCTGAATCCAACTTAACCAAACCTAACCTAACCTAACCTAAACTTAGATCCAACCTAACCCAACCTAACCTAACCCAACCTAACCTAAACCTAAACCTAAACCTAACCTAAACCTAAATCCAACCGAACCTAAACCTAAACCTAACATAAACTTAAATACAACCTAACCTAAACCTAAATCCAACCTAACCTAACCTAACCTAAACTTAAATCCAACCTAACCCAACCTAACCTAAACCTAAACCTAAACCTAACCTAAACCTAAATCCAACCGAACCTAAACCTAACATAAACTTAAATCCAACCTAACCTAAACCTAACCTAAACCTGAATCCAACTTAACCTAACCTAACCCAACCTAACCTAACCTAACCCAACCTAACCTAACCTAACCCAACCTAACCTAACCTAACCCAACCTAACCCAACCTAACCAAACCTAACCTAACCCAACCTAACCCAAACCTCACCAAACCTCACCAAACCTCACCAAACCTTACCAAACCTCATCAAACCTCACCATACCTCACCGAGCCTCACCGAACCTCACCAAACCTCACCG